>PVKC010000778.1:0-30589 GCA_004027635.1 Crocidura indochinensis
TTTGATAAGTGACTTAATATTATTTTGCTTATTTTAAAGATGAGTAAACTTTTTCAGTGGCATGGCTTTAAATTTAAATTTTATATGTAGACATTCTATTGCAGAGTCTATACTTGATAGTTTTTTAATTTAGTAAGGGTCATACTTTTAAAAATATTGTCAAGATGTCAACTTGAGGAATTACTTAAGAGTTCCAGGAACTAGAACATTTCACCTCTGGGGAAGTCAGGAACGGATGTAAGGAACTGGGGACTCTACTGCAGCCGTATCATAGAAACAAGGGTATTGAGCCTATGACAAAAACATCAGTTCCCAGTCTTCAACATGGTCCCTTAAGAGCAATAACAGTAATGCTGTCTAACAGTTATTGACTAATTCCTGTGACTTTTAGCATCTCCCTATTATCAGTGAATGAATACCCAGCTTCAACACCCTCCAAATTTAGATCTTGCTTTTCTCTGCAGGCTTGTCACATACTTCCTCATGCTGCTTGTAAGCTCTGAAAATATTAGCAGGTCCATTGCCTTTTCTCCCTTTTAGTTTGAGTGCTTTATATATGATCTGCTTAAAGCATTTATGTTCTGTTTTTCTGAGTATTTATTTCAGGCTTAATTCAATTATTTGCCTAACCTTGAGTAGTTGTCTCAGTACACAGTTTCAATGAGTTGACAGTTTACTACACATATAGAATGCTTTTATTTACCGATGCCTAAATATTACTTTTTGTAATACATATAGTGATTTATTACACCAAATAGAGAAATCTTTGAGGATAAAGCGTGCTATATCCTTTTAGTTTCTTTACAGCACCATACAGATGCAAAGTGCCCACAATTTCAAATTTCAGGATTGAATTTTATCTCAGGACCTAGTACAGCACTTTGAAACTAAATCATATATCTACATTGCCTCCTGATGTTGATATTATCAAACATTCTTAAGATATGAAGAACTTTAATGTCAGAGATACAAAATAACATTTAAAATAATTAAAAATGACCAATATTAATAAGTAAGTCTGAATTTAGGGAGCAAACAAACTTGGAGCTTTCAGATTCTGGTATTGGTTCATGGTCTTGTACACTGAACCTCATAGATTTTCTGTCCCAAATTAAAATGCGAATGAAGGTTTGAAAAACTGAACAGAGAAAGAATCAAGAATAAAAGGTAATAAGAGAAGAATTTAACATTCTTTAGGTGTTCTGTTTTTATTGGGGTTTAGTAAGCAGAGCAGAGAGGCTTTTAAACTTGATAAATTAGCTGAAGAGAAAGTGCAGGTGGTAGAGCTTATGCTTAAAATGTTAAAGGCCTTTAGTTTGATATCTGGCACATATTCTTTCCCAATTCTAAGCTCTTAGTTATAACTTTGGAAGTTTCTCAGCAGAGCTATATTTTAGAACTACAACTCTGACCATACATTGCTAGGAATGACACCATAGTCACAGAATACTATTGGGCATTAAATATATATAATATATGTATACATTTTACTATAAATAATAGTTTAAGACAATAAAAATAATTTTAATGTAAATAATATTTTGCATAACATATTTATACATATAGATAACTAGTTATATTTTTGTTAATTTTTAATCTACATATACATAATTTTGGAATTTTGTTTATTTCTGGGATACACCCATCCAGACCACACTGAAGCTGTGCTCAGGACTTGTTCTTGGCTTTGTACTCAGGGTATGCTCCTGGTCATGTTCAGGGGATTATGTGGATTGCCAGGAATTGAATACAGGTAGATTTCAAGCAAGGAAACATTCCATCCATTATTCTATAGCTTTGTTTCTAGACACATAACCTTGACCAAGAATAGATAACCAGTGTTATTGAAAAAAAAGGAGTAAGAGAATATTAATATGAGTTGTAGTGATAATGCTATTGAGGATAAAATAATTATAGCTTACCTTTGATAAGTAGTAATATATATAGTTTTCCATTCATTTTGTTTTCTGTACTGAAGCAAGGCATCATCTTCATATACTTAGTGACAAATTAAGTAATTAATTCAAATTTACAGATAATAAGTGAATGAATGAGAATCTAAAACTGAAAGTCAAACAATCTGATTTCAGATTGTTCATCGTTAAAGGAATATTATATAATTTAGTAATGTTGACTTCCTAGGAGGTAATGACTCTAAAATATGTCAGCTTAGGGGAACAAAACTGGAAAGAAGCAAAGAATTTTTGGAAAATATGGTAAAAGAGATGATATTAGAGATAGAATAGCATGGATTTTTGAAAGATTTTTTATTAGTGTTGTTCCATAAATCTCTATCATATACTTTAGCCTTGTAGATAGGACTTGTGTCCTGGGTAGTTAACATATCTCATTTATTTAAAAAAAAAACCTACCTAATTATTTTACTCATTCATTCTTGGTTTTTTTTTTTTTTTTGATCACACCAGGTGACACTCAGGGGTTATTCCTGACTATGCACTCAGATATTACTCCTGTCTTGGGACACCAGAGAATCAAACTGTGATCTGCCTAAGTTAGAACATGCAAGGCAATGCCCTGCCACTTGCATCACTGCTCTGGCTCCAACTCATTCACTCTTATTCTAATAAACCCATGAACTCAAATGTCAAGAGGCCATGCCAATACATTCCTGACATTTAGACACAAAGAAACATTAAGGTAAGTTTACCAGCATAAACTGCTTAAAGAGCAAGCCCCCATTCATCATTCTTCTCCTAGTAGATCTAGGTTTAATTTATACATCCTGTGTACTTTTTAATATGTGAGTTGTTCCGTTTTAAAGACATCATAGTATTCTTGTGCCTTGTTCCTTTTATGTTGATGAATCTCTGACAACAGGTGTTTAGAGGCCACCAGAAGATCTAGAACAATTGTTTACTAGTCTTATAAGACCGATATTACAGATATCAATGGTACCCCTGTATACTTAGATTTTTAAAAAAGCCTTTTTGGGGGGGGGTTACTGAGGATTTATTTTGGTTCTGCTCTCAGGAACTACTCCTGGTGGCCTTTATGGACCCTGTAGCACTTCAAGAATATAACCTGGGTGAGTCTCTTTGCAATGCAAGCTCTTTAAATGTGGTACTATATCTCTGCCCCCACATACATTCACATGTCAAACTAGGGCTTTCATCTCTCCATCATTTTCAACTTCTACATTACTACCCGAAACAAAATGAAATATCAAAAGAGAAAAATATTCTGTTTTTTTTTAAGAAATAAAGTGATCTTTGACCAACAACAACAACAAATGCCACAGGCAAAAAACATAATTCAAGTAACTTGTGTCACTTGTCAAAGAAATTTAATTTAAAATGTGAACTTCTATGTGGATAAACTTAAGAAATTGCCCGTGGAAAATGCTGAATAATAAAATAAAAATAATAAATCATCCTTAGGGAATGATTATATCCTGGACTCTGATCAGTCTTGCAGATGAAAGTATATAGGGCAAAACAGGTCAGTGGCCATGATCCTCATCCTAACTTGACCTTTTCACTGGTACTGTGACTACTTCTCTACCAACTTGCCAAGGTACTTAATCTTTTTAGGGTTCAGTTAATCAGCTATTACAGAGAAACAAACACTGGAGAGGAACAATGGAGTTGAGCATGAAAGCAATAAAATGCTATACATTGTTTTTCTCTATCCACTTGCCTTGATTTAAATATAAACCAAACTCTTCTTGTGAGGTTCAAAAAAAAGAAGACTTCTCATGAATGATTATTATGAATACTGAAGATATGTTCATTTAATGCTTTGGGAAGCTCTAATTTGGGGATATTATTTGATTTCTCTGAGCATCACCATTACTGTCAATGGCCTAATAATCATTTCCTACTTCAAAAGGATGTTGTGAAGATAAATTAATGAGGGAGACTAATTAAAACAATGCTAGTTACATATAAAGTATATGTTTTCTATTATGTTTTACTCTTGTTACTTCCACAGAATAAAACTTGTGAACTATCTAGCATCTTAGAATGTTTATATATAATATTAAAACTTACAGTATATGTAATTTTAAAATATTAGATATTTAGTAACATTTAAAATGAACTATGAGCTATTTAAGATTTAATATAAAGTAGAATATATCGCATTACTCACTCTTCTCTGGCATAGTGCACTTAGCTTATCTTGTAGTCATGTTGGTGTAGCAAGTCATTCTACTTCATCTTATACTTATACACTCTATCAAATACGTAACTCAATAAATTATAATAGTACTAATTAATGTAGCAATAATAGACATAATTAGTATTTTATACTACTCTACCTACTAATATAAAATTTCTCAACTTTTTCAAAAGATGATTAAGATATATGATCTTAATTTCCTTTTTTATTTTAAGAAAAATTAGTTTGATAAAAGCCATCAAAGATATTATTTTAATAAGAATGAATATTATGATTTATACTTCATATGGTATTTGACTTTATAGCTTTCTGTTTTACCCATTATTACTTCGTCACTTTTCTCAGCACAGAGTTTGTAAATATTCACATTCAGGCATTTTATCTGACCTCACTTCTTGGCATTCTCAATAATTGTCCTTATAAATGACCTCATTAATTTTTGCCTCTACTCTTAATCTGAATATTTCCACTTAGAAATATTGGGTATCAATATTTTAAAATAAAGAAACTCCACATATTTTCCTATTATCTCAAAAATAAAATCAGATTTTGTAAATAACTATGCTGAAAACATGCTTCTTTTTTTGTTTTGTTTTGTTTTGTCTTTAGGCCACATCAGTGTAACCCCTGGGATACACTCAGGAGTTACTCCTGGCTATGCACTCAGAAATCGCTCCTGCCTTGGGGGACCACATAGGACATCAGGGGATCAAATCGCAATCCGTTCTGGGCTAGTGCATGCAAGGCAGACGCCCTACCATTTGCACCACTGCTCCGGCCAAGCATGCACTTATTTTTTACACCAGAAGAGTTGCCTACACCTGGAATCTATGGATGAGAAAGATAATACTTACATTTTATTCCCTAACAAATTACTTCTAGAAGAAAACAAACATTATATCTTCACTCTGGGTTTAACTCCTCATCATACTGCATCAACAGCATTTAAGCTCAGTTGTCATATTGCATTTGTTTGGCTTTTGCTATTGACTCCTTCTCCAGAGAGAAAAGGCTTTCTTATTATTATTCCTTACTATTCACAATAGTCTAGTTTATTGCTTGGAGTACAGTAGTAAATTAAAACACAACTTAATTTTATCCACGTTGTCTGAAGTTGAGATAATGTACAATAATGAGAGAAAGAACTTACATAGATTTTAAAGCAGCAAAAGGCTCAAATGACTCTCTGGATTTTTTTCTTTCTGACTATAAACCTATTCTGGTTTTAAGAGGATAGTACAACTTACCAACACATTCATCAACCTTAGATGATTGTCAACATTAAATATTAATTACTGTACATTGAAAATATGGGTTTTTGTTTGTTTGTTTGTTTTCGGTTTTTGGGTCACACTGGGCAGCGCTCCGGAATTACTCCTGGCTCTATGTTTAGAAATTGCTCCTGGCAGACTCGACCATATCAGATGCCTGGATTTGAACCATTGTCCTTCTGCATGCAAAGCAAATGTCTTGCCTTCATACTATCGCTCTGGCCCCGGTATATGTTTTTTTGTATACTAAATTCCAAAAGTAATCTGCTATGATAGAGAATTCAGAGGGAAATATCTACTTTATATCAAATTCAGTATTTGTTATCTAAAGAACAAGTACAGTCCTATTTTGTTATCGTTTTTGTTTTTTTTTTTACTACAACCAGTCATGTGACTTGTAGCTCTGTACTCAGGACCTACTTCTGATTCTATGCTCAGGGATCATGCAGCTGAGAGGGTTCAGGGAATCACACTGGATGCCATGGACTGAGCCACACTCAAGGCAAGCACATGATTTCTTAGTGCTGACCTTGTTAGTGTCACTATATTGTTACTTATTATTTTTAAAAATAATGTTTATCAACTTCTTATAAACAGTGAGAAACTAATAAAATTCTTTTTCTCTGACATTGTAATATCTTTGTCTTTTCAACTTTTGTTTTTCATAACATCTGCATAGTCTTAGGTTTGCAATTTGCTTTGTCTAAAATTGTTACTCCTGATATTTTTGTGTGATTTCTCAGAAAAGAAGAATAAATACCTGCTTTATACTGTCACATATGCATTAGAAGCATATGGATGATTTTAATATATTCAAAATAAATTATTTAAAAATACAATACTTGGTATTAAAATGCTTTGTTTTCATAAAGCATGCAGCTTTTAATCACACACCAGTTTGTAGAGATACTGTATTCAGGAACCACTTTTCTAAACTAGATAATAATATTAATTTACTTAATACATTTTAAATCCACAAAAAGTAATCAGAAAGTGCTTTTCTCAGGTTGAAGTCATAAACTGCATGCACATTCCTTACAAGTGATTTCCTTAGTCTCTTATTCACTTCTTTTTACATTTTTATACTCCAAATCTAATAAAACAGATTATCACAACAACTCATAGTAACTCATAAAATAATTTTGTTTGTTAATTTTTTCTCATTTTGGGCCACACTCACTGGTTCTCAGGGTTTTCTCCTGGCTCTGTGCTGAGAAATCACTCCTGGCAGACTCAGAGGACCTTATTAAATGCTGGGGATTGAATCTAAGACAGCTACATGCAGATAGCATGCTATCCACCATGATATTTCTCTGGTTCCTAAATAATATTTTTGATGAAAGTATTATGTTTATATTTCAGATATAATTAAGAGATCAAAAACAGAGAAATATCGAATAATCAGAAGTCATTTTTTATCAATATATCAGAACAGACACTTGAGCCTGATACAGAAATGTGACTCTTCTTGAATAAATCTTCCTAATTTTGTATTTGAAATTTTGCTTTGAAAATTATCTATAGAGAATAGGCAGGGAGGCATAAGCCTTGGTGCACAGATTTATTTTGAATTGTCAGCTACTCATTGTGCTGATGTCTCAGACTCTTCTTTTTAGCACCTACATAAAGATTGTTACCAATCAGTACTGGAGAAATAGCATAGCAGTAGGGCATTTGCCTTGTATGCTGCAGACCCTAGAGGGACCCAGTTTGATTCCTGGCATATCATATGGCCCCCCAACCTGCCAGGGGCGATATCTGAGTAAGGGGATAAGAGTGGCCCTACACACCACCGAGTGTGGTCCATAGACCAATAAATAAATAAATAAATTTTAAAAATAAAAGATGGGTGCCAATATTTACCTCCAGAAGTAACTTAGAGAGGTAGAAAGAGTTGGAAATGAGCATGGCATCTAGAGGGTAGGAAATAATTGAGCTATCCCTGCCTCAGTTGTGCATTACCAGGACATATTAGGAAATAGACTTAGTGCATTGAATTAGTGCATTTTGCTTACATCTCATGCAGATACCATTAATGCCTAGAACAGATGCTATATTCCTTAGGGATCATTTATCCATCTTGGCTTAAGGAGTAGCCCTAGTGTGGAGGATTCTGACTTCCCTACTGAGGCCTGAGCATTATACAACTGTTAAATCAGGTAACAGGAGGAAGAATTCAACAGCTGATGATCATTATCTCCACTATCTGAGCCAGAGAGAGGGCCTATGAGCATGTGTGTGGTGTGAGGGTATGCCCTTACTTAGCAAGTACTCCTCTAGTTAAGGGTGAGGTTTCTTTTTTTGTAAGTTAGATCCTAGATACTAATTTTGTACTGATTCCTTTTATGTACTCAGTCCTGAACGTAACTTTGATACAAGAGAAATAACTTGACTCTCACCTTTACTTGATAAGCCTAAGAAATTACAGTGTAGGTGCCCAGAAGTTTTCTCAGGTTCAACATGTTTGTTTAATTGTTTCAGTAGATGAAATTCTAAAAATTAATTCTTCCTTCAGTTTAGAGGAATTGCTCATAATCCTATTTGTACCACATTCTACTAAACCTTTGTGTACTATCTTCTTTGTGCTGAACCAGGACTTTCTATTCTGGCATTTATGAGCAATTGTGAAGACAAGTAAATGCTAAACAGACTTTCCAGTTTATTTTGTGTATTCATTCTTTTAATTTGGGAGATCTTAATTTTGGTGGTGCTAAGGGCTTGCTCATTGTTCTGCAGTCAGGGATCACACCTGGTAGTGCCATGAGGGCTCTTTGAGATGCCAGAAATTGAACCAAAATTGGCCCCTGTAGAGTCAAGTGTCCCATCTACTATATTATCTCTCTCTCCACTACCCCAACATTAAGTGAAATGTGCATGCACAATAGAATAAAACCAGAAAGGGTTTGAACAATAGTACAGCATGTAGGATTCTTGCCTTGCACATGGTTAATCCTGGTTTCAATCGCCTGCATCCCACAAGGTATTTCAGCACTGCCTGGAGTGTTTTCTGAGTACAGAGCTATTATGAGCTTTGTTATTTGTGCTACCTAAAAAGCAGCAAAAGCATAATAATTGTATTCATGATAATGCTCAAATTATGTCCCCAAAGGCTATAGGGAAGAAAATACTATTTACTGAAAAAAGTCATAGGCTTGGTATGGTACAGTAGTGAGAACTTTACATATGTGACTTAATTTCACCATTATTTTAACCCAGAAGCTGGCTAGATGTATAGTCCAGTTATAAACAATGAAATTCACCTTCAACTCGTTTAGGTTGTTCATTAGTATCAGTATTAAAAGGAAGATATAAAATGACTCCACAGCATTCCACTTTTAGGATGTGCATCACAGGAAAAACCATTTCTGTTTTTTTTTATACATTTAACAACCAAAGAACTTTCATATCTAGTATTTCTTTTGATCTTCACAAAAGTCCTTGGTAGAGAGCTCACCATCAGGAAGGGAGTTGAGGACACGGAGCAGGTGAAGAGCTCAAGTTCATTATCCATTCACAAGTGTGGCTTCTCTGATCTTCCATGATCTCTACTTGTCTAGTAAATGAATGGACTGAAAAATTACTGTATAATCAAAGTACAATTTGTCAAGGGTGGTACTGTATGAATAATTTATGTAACATAAATACTGCTGGATGGAACACTTAACTAAACCCTTGATCAGATGCCTGTTATTATCTGGCTGGCAGACAATCAAAAAACGAAATGAAATTTGGTCAAATTCCATACACACTTGGGAAAGGCCACAGAAAGTGAAGGAAGAACACATAAGGAGGGGAAACTATTGAGGATTCAAAGTGAATTTATATTTCTGAGACTGCTGGGAGCCCATTACAAAAATGGACAATCTTTGCTTCATTTCTTAGTATATTATAGGTAGTCAGTGTGGTTGCAAAAAAGCTGGAGATTCTTTTTAGACTGTGATACAGGAGCTGGGTATTTCATCCCATTTCAACCTGCAGTGGCTGAATCTAACATTGTTAATGGGCTCAATATTACTTTATACTTGATAAATGTGAGACTGTTATATTGTATATCTGATAATTCATGGAACATAAAATTATTGATTTTTTTTCCTAGAATCTCAAATCATAGAATCCTCACTTTCAGGTTCTATGACTGATATAGGTAACTAAAAATAGGTCTCACAAAGAAACTAAAAGCTGACTGAAACAAAACAAGAAAGATAGTCAAAGGAAGAAATACTGAGCATTCCAAAATCCAAGGCCAGGAGCAAAATGATACATTGGTGGTGTCATAAATATTGTACAACAACATGTTGTCTTTTTTCCCCACCCTTCTCCACATTAATCATACAGTGAAAATCCTTCCCAAATAACAGTTATCACTCCTGACTTCACAATTTCTCCAGACTCTGAGCTGAATCACTGACTGTGTCTCTTCAAGGTTTTTCATCACTCCAGAGACCAGCATACACACCAATACGTATGCTGATAAGCCAAATCCTCCCATTTTTCCTTTTTCTGAAATTGTGCTTATTGGGTGATAATACCTGTAGTGATTTGTACTTCAGCACCCATCAAACTCCACTGGGAACTCCAATTGGGGAAACTGTCTTAAACAAGACTGTCAATGATGGTTTTCTGTAAACATAATCCCAACATCATACTCAGCAACTGTAATCACATACCACTTCTCATTGAAAATAGATGTGGAAATTGTCTATAACTATTTAACCTACTTATTATATTTAATAAAATATTGTCTTTATTCCACTAATCTGTATCTTCCCTGTTTACTAGTAAATAAGTTCTACAGAAGCATAAATTTTATTCAACATTATATTGTTTGGTTCTATAGTTCAGAGTTGCATAATTTTTAAAACCGCACTTGATACTTAACTTCAGTATAGTTTATTAAAATTAAAATAGAATATAGGATAAAAACAAGCAAGTAGGATTTTGGGGAAAATTGAACACAACATAAATTTTAAACAAATGCTTGGTATATTTTGTCAGTGTTCTTATTATATGGCCCTCACAACTTGAAAAAATATTGAATTATTCCTGTCTTTATTTCGAAATTGTGTGCTATAAAAGAATAATGCCAATATGATTCTTAGAGTGTTACATAAGTATGTATTTTTCTTATTTTAATTTGACACTTGTGCTCAGCTTTAATAAGATACAAAACCAGGCAACAATTTCCTTTTCAGTAATTTTATTGTTTTAGGACCATGTGCAGCTGTTCTCAGGACTTGCTCTTAACTCTATCCTCAGGAAACACACCTAGAAGTCCTTGAGTGGCCGGCCACATCAGGTGCTAGATCTAACCTGTATAAACTGTGTGAAAGGTAATATACTATTTATTTGACCTTCCAAGACAAAAATTTCAATTAGCTAAGAGATAAATCAATAACTGTTTTGGATACTGTGCTAAAATTTTACCTATATGATTCCACTTTCACACTTTATATTGTCCTATCAATACATAACATACTACATTTTATGATCTTCCTTATGAGTTTTAAACTTCAAAAGATTCAGTGATTTGACTAGATTTACTAGAGCAGCACATCATATAGAATATGCTAATCTTTTTTTTTCAAATTTGTTAGGTAGTTAATAAGAAAATGCTTAAAAGAGCCGGGAGTTGTCTGGTATCATAAAAAGACCGTGGTGTTTTAAAAAGAGTGTGCATGAAGCCTGTAGTAGGTCCCATGATAGTATGCTTCAAGAAGGCAGAGAAACCTCGAATCCCTTAGGCCAAGGGATTCCCTTTCTAATTTCCCCAATACTTAACTGTATCTTTGCATAAAAGAAGAAGAACCAAAAACTGTTTTTGCTGAGTTGGGTTCTTTGACTGCTTTTTTATTTGTTTGCTTGTTTTGTTTTGTTTTGTTTTGTTTGTATTGTTTTGTTTTTGTTTTTTTGTGTGTGTGTGTCTGTTGCTAGTTTTTTGTAGTTGCTGGTTTTGGTTTTGTTTGTTCTTTTTTTTTTAATTGTTGCTTGGTTGTTGTTTTTTTATTTGTTTTGTTTGACTACCTTTTTTTTCCTTTCTTCTACTAAATTGAAATTTATATTACCTAGATGGACTTATCCAGTTTTTTTTTTCCTTTTTATCCTTTTCCTTTTGATCTCCAATAGAACCACATAACTTGAATCATCTTATTCAGTCACATAAATTGAAGTGGAAAAATGGATGTTACCAGGACCAGAGAGTCGGATGAACATTTATTGGAAATAAAAAAATGATCAGACTTGAATATCAAACCAAAAGTCAATGACAACAGAACTGATACCCAATCTACAACACACTGTACAAATGGGGACCATTTACACTATCATTCTGGGGGGAGGGTAAAGGAGGAAGATATGTGATGCATGTCAGGAACAGGGGTGGAGTGAGAACAACACTGATTGTGGAATGCCCCTTATACATTGTCACTATGTACCTTAAAGACTACTTTGAAAGTTTGCAATTCACTTTGGCCACAATAAAAATTAAAAAAAAAATAGTAAAATGCTTTAACTATTTACTAAACTATGTACTCTAGAAAATGAAGTTAGTTTAACTTATAGTAAAAAGAATTTCCAGTCTGTAATGAAATATATTTAATACATACATGATGCAATATATTTTCTAATCAAATTATATTCTTAGGCCAAAAAATAATGTATTCTGAGAGAAATGAATTTCTCTCCATAACGTCTGTTCTGTATTTAAGCATAAGTGACTGAATAACTTAGAATAAAGGTTTACAAATGCAAATTTTAAAACCTACCCCAAGGTGAGTAAGTTAGGGACAGGAAGAAGGTCACAGGTAACATAAATTTTAATAAGTTCTGCAAGGAACTCTGATAAATGGTCAAGTTTGAAAAGCATTAATTTTTTATTTTAAATTGAATCACTATGAATTACAAATCTATTAAATTCTTATTGAGTTTCAGGCATACATTGTTCTAAAATGAGTCCCTACAAATGTGCATTTCCCTCCACCAGTGTTCCAAGTTACCTTCCAGTCCCCCCTTAGCTTGCTTTATCAGGTACTAATATTTATACCTACTTTCAGCATTCTATTATCCAGTTATCACTTCCCTTCATTAATGTCCTATAGTACAATTTCCTGATGTAAAACCATCTTCTCCCCCCTACACACACACACACACACACACACACACACAAACACACACACACACACACACACACACACACAAACTTCCTACTCCCTATTCATGCTCATTGTTTCTATTACCATTGGTAATTTATTACCCTACTAGGTTTCTTTACAAAACAAATATGAAAGAGATTATGTCTTGACTGTGTCTTTAAATCTGACTAACTCAACACAATATAATGCTGTCTAGATCCATTACCCACTTAACAGCAATTTGAATGAATTTATCTTTTCTTACTGCTGAGTAAGTAGTATTCTATTGTGTGTATGTATCAGTTTTGTTATCTAGTAATCTTTTCCATGAGGACTTTTGTTGTTTCTAGAATTTAGCTATTGTGAATAGCTACAATGGGTTTAGGAGTACAGAACATCTTTTCTGCATTTTTGGGTTCTTGCAATTTGCTCCAAGAAGCAGAATTGCAGGGCTGTATTAAAGTTTAAATCCTGTTTGGTTGATTGTTTAAAGGAATGTTCGTTCATTGTTTTCCTAAAAGTCTGAACCACTCTACATTTCCAACAAGCAGTGAATGAGGATCCCTTTTCTCTTCTTCTGCTACATCGAAACCCTTTTTTATTGTTGTTGTTGTTGTTGCTGTTTTTGGTGAATTCTGGTTTCTGTGCTCTAAATTTGTATATAATTTTAGTATTTATTTGCATTTTCCTGATAATTACCAAAGTAGAGCATTTTTCATGTACTTTATGACCTTTGCAATTCTTTGAGAAAATTTCTGTTCATCTCCTCTTCCAATCCTATGATGGCTTTTTTTTTTTTTGGTTAAATTCCATATGTGATTTATTCTTGGATATCAATACATATCAGATTAATGGTAGGGTAAAACAGTTCCTCCCAATTTGTGACGTATCTTGTATTCTGGTCATTATTTCCTTTGAAGTGTAAATGCTTCTTAATTTAATGCAGTATCATTTGTTAGATCATGATTTCCAGTTGCTTTAACAAGAAGGTTGTATCCTTAAAGCCACCTCTAGCTTCAATCTAAGAATTCTGCCTAAGTTTTATTCCATGTACCTTATTAATGTAGATCTGATAATGAGGATTTTTTGTTTTGTTTTTTGGGTCACACACGGCAGCTCACAGGGGTTCCTCCTGGCTCTACTCTCAGAAATCTCTCCTGGCAGGAGCTGGGATTTGAACCAATGTCCTTCTGCATGCAAGGCAAATGACTTACCTCCATGCTATCTCTTGGGTCCTAATGAGGTTTTTTAATTCATTTTAATTTGTCCTTTGTGAATGGTGTTAGCATTGTATTTTTGTTTGTTTTTTGAATCACACCCAACAGCACTAAGGGGTTACTCCTGGCTCTTGGCTCAGAAATCGCCCCTGGAATGCATGGGATACTATACGGGATGCTGGGATTCGAACCACATTCATCCTGGATAGGCTGTTTGCAAGGCAAATGCCCTACTGTGCTATCTCTCCAGCTCCAGCATTGATTTTTTTTAGAAATAACGTTCATCTTATTTTAAAACCTTTTATCAACTCAAAAGATACCTATAACCATTTTTCTTTATTCTTTTCCATTCTGTGTGTAAAATATGATACCTACATATTTAATATGTATTGTATAGCATGTATTTAATATGTATACTGTATACTATATATGTATACTATATATACACAATCATGTAAATAGTAAAATGTCAAATATATGAGCTTCAATGTAGCAACTGCTGAAGAATCTCTTCAGTTCCAATGCCTGGTTTAGGTTGACATTTGTATGAATTATGTCTTGAATTTAGTTTAGAGAAGCTGACAAGGCATGCTTACACCTGGCTCTTCTAGAGGACGCCCTTGTCACTGAACTGATCGAAAAGAGAGTAAAAAGGATTCAAAATTAATGAGCCTTGTTTCCCTTAAGTGAGTGACATGACAGTAAAACAGTTTACTTCATAAACCATCATGACCCAATCTCCTTATGGGAATTCTCTTCTTAAGAGAGAGAACATAGAAATGCATTTGTCAGAGTAGAAACTGTTGTGGAAAGTCAAGGAAAAATAGATGTTTAATTAGAAGTCATGCTTCTTAATCCAAACTCCCTGCATCATAACTGTGATGATCAGGATATGTGATAGTAAGGGAAAATAAGAAAAATGGGGAGTGGTAAACATGTTTTAAGTGCTGATTAAAACTATGTAATTTATATACATATATACTCAATATATATTTAATTTACTATCTATAACAACTTACTATTGAAAATCTCTAGAAAAACACCATCTATGAAGGCCAAATAACTCATCCTTGATAAGTATCTAATAAATGGACCCGAAAGTTTGTGTTAAATCTATCTCACACTTCCAGTTCTTTTAATATACAAAATCCTGTTTAGAATCCAGGAAAATAAATGATCAGAATAATTTATATATATTATTAGGTGTGACTGATAAACACTGGTTTCCGTGCATTGAAAACTTCTAGTTCTTTAAGTTTCAGTACTTTTTGTTCCCTAAGTCTTTAATGCTCTACCTTTTGATATTTGTGACCAGATCTTCTCATTATTTTTGGTGTTGATGTTGTAGTTTTTGTTGATTTTGTAACAGATTCTATTTCTTGACCCTCCAGTTTGATGAAACTACATTTTCTTACATCTTACCACCCTACTTCATTGCTTTTGGCACATATTATTTTTATTGCTTATTCAATTGGGAACTAATTGACATTATATCAATTTTGCCATTAGAATAGGCATTATTTAAGAGCAAGGAATGATTTTTCTTACCCATCATCATATGTTTGGTCTATAAAGAAATACATGATATATTATAGGTTGTTCATGTGGACATATTCCATGACCACTAATAAAAGCTAAGAACCTTTAGATTTAAAAATTATGGGACTGATTGATAGATATAACATGAAACATATATAACATTATATATAACTATTGAATAATATCAATTATGGAATGCTTAATAATATATATATATATTATATATGTATATGATGATGAGAAGGATGGAGGTGAGATGATGATGATGGTGAGATGATGGAGGCTGAGTCCTTTCTTCACCAGACTGGGCCACATGTCCTCAAGCTTCTCCAGCCGGCAGGTCTGCAGGTTCAGGATAGTGATGAGGAAATGATCCACAGCAATTAGGTTTCAGGAGACATAAGCTTTATATTCAGAGCCCTAGCCAACAGGTGTGGCTCCTATCATAACCTTTTATGCTGGATTCATAATCAGCCCTGCATTCAACATGTTCTTTCTTCCTCCATCCTGCCAACTCTCTCTTGCTGAATCCTTGAATCAATCCCCAAGTCCTCTCTCCCAATCTCCCTTCCAAATCATCTTCCTGTCCCTGAGATAATCCTCTTGATACCTTCCAAAAGACCCCTCCCAGGAATGGGTAGATCTTACTATCAGGTTAGGTTACATAGGAAAATGGGGTGAAAGTTCATATAATCTTTTATTTAGTAAATTAAAAAACCCTGAGTATATGCAATATTATATTCAGAGAAAAAGAAGAGATAAACAAAACCATCTTAGAATATTTTCATTTTTT
Source organism: Crocidura indochinensis (assembly GCA_004027635.1). Taxonomy (NCBI): domain Eukaryota; kingdom Metazoa; phylum Chordata; class Mammalia; order Eulipotyphla; family Soricidae; genus Crocidura; species Crocidura indochinensis. The sequence continues at coordinate 16,088 of PVKC010000778.1, forward strand.
TTGTTTGTCTTTTGGCCAAACCCGGTGATGCTCAGGGGTTACTCCTGGCTATTCGCTTAGAAATCGCTCCTGGCTAGGGAAACCATATAAGATGCCAGTGGACGGCGGTCTGTCCTAGGCTAACACAGGCAAGGCAGGTGCCTTACCACTTGCACCACTGCTCTGGAACCACATCTTAGAATGTTTATAATAGAAAATAGCATTAAAGAGTAATTCTTAAATGTACAATGTTGGATACTGAGGCTATAATTCTCATACTTAGAATGATAATCACAGAATTTGTGTTATTTGGGATATTCAGTATGTTCCTAAAATTGACCACCTTCAACTTATTTGAAGAATTTGTTTTTCATTGTGCAAATTGATTGCCTTTCCTTTGAAATAAAATTCAAAACTTTCTATAAACTACCTGGGGTTACCTTTGGTCAGTCTGCATTGTGTAAAGAGTGCACATTTAAATGATTGATCTGTGCAAATAATGGGTGAAAAAGTGTGACACTTCCTCTCCAGCTGGTCTCTGGTACATATTTTTACAATATATTTCCTGCTTCCCATGCTTATTTCTATCCCTAAAATATTTCAGAGGCTTTCTCCTTTCTCTTTATTTGATTCTATTGAAGTCTACACAGTCAACATAATTATTGCTTATGTCTGGCTTCCTGGACTTTTATCATTATTGAGGAGAGATGGAAAACTGAAAGTGTGCCTTTGTGGTCAAATGCAGAGATGAATTTTAACAGAGTTAACTGTTTGAAAACTTTTTCTGTATTTCCTGTTTTAAGTTGCAACCTATGAAATGAGTAAATGCATTCAAAGCTTCTGAATTATCTTATGCACTCAACTTTTAGAACCTGCATCAGGTCCTGAAATTTTCGTTACCACTGCAATTGATGTTGATCTTTCCCTTATGTGAACATCAGCTGAGTTTTATAGTGTACCAAACAATTTAGCACTTAGCACTAATTAAATGAGGTTAAATAAAATCACTTCTGTAGAAGTGCCTGCTGTGAACTGTATGAGACAGATGTACAGTGCTATTACCACCATTAATTAGATTAATTGGCTTTTGTATGTTCATTTTTACTCCTCAGCTCTTTTGTTAGCTTTCTACTGTAGTTTCATATCAGTTAATTCATAATGAGAGGAGGAGGGATGCTAAATAGCTGTGGATTTATTAAAGATATAAAGAATTATTTAGTGTGTCTGATTCGGTATTTGTTTTATGAGGTAGTTGATAGTCTCATGTCTTCCTGCTGCCATTTTCTCCTTGAAAATGCTCACTAATCCCTGTGAAGGGAACAATTCCAACAGCTATATTTAGGTGGACAGTAATGAAGTACAGTAACATGATTGATAACCTTAAGTCCAGGGAAATATTACTAATTAAATTGTGAAATTTTGAGCAGGCTTTCAAGCACAGATAAAAGCCATAACAGCTTTTGTTAAAGCTTTGTCATCTTTTGCTTATTTTCAAAGTCTTTGATATTGAATGATTTCAGGAAAAATTCTATCATTATATCAGTTCAAGTATAAAGTATGTATATTCATCTCCAAAACATTCACACACAACCAATATTTTTTAAATATAAATTCTTTATTTAAGCACCATGATTACAAACATAATTGTAGTTGGGTTCCAGTCATAAACAGAATACCCCCCTTCACCAGTGCAACATTTCCATCAGCAATGCCCTCCTACCTCCTTCCCATCCTATGCCTGTATCAAGGCAGGCATTTTACTAATTTTTTTTAAAGTTTAGTAAGCTGTTTTTTTTCTTTTTGAAAAGGTGTTAAAAAATACAGTAGTAACGGTGTAAGAGTGTCAATCGCCGTTGTTTGCATAGGCCCAGCAAAATATAGGAATAACTGAAAAGAAAAGCCTTGACCTAATTACAAAGAGGCTTCATCCCTGAAGTTTTCTGGCATAAAACTGACTCTGGGCTCCAGGCATACCAGGTTGCTCAATCCCTGAGCCATTCTCTGTGGTCCAGGTGAAACTTTTTAGCACATTAGCTGTTATTGGTGTCAGGTTTCTGTAGTTAAAGATTCTGGTTTCTATGCATTTCCTTCATCGAAGTCAGGCTGATGTGGAGCATCCTCTAGTTTCACCTCACCATTAGATGTGGAGAGACCTGCCCTGCAAGCAGGTTGTTGGTGTTGCTAAGTCCTCTGTGTGTTAAGAGAACATTCTTTGGAGTAAGTCAATGCCGGAGCAGTGGTAGTGTCTTCCCTGGAAGAGGTTTGCTTCCCGGTAATGTTATAGACAATTGTGGTTGCTTCCATAGATGGTATCCATGGTTCAGGGGTGTATGGGCAGTGCCTATTCTTCTGAGGCCTGAGCCATGCCATTATGCCAATGTTCAGGGTATAAAGCCTAACTGCATTACAAAATTTGTTTTCTTATGTTTATTAGATAAGAACTTGTATGCATATGTAATATTTTTCCATTTTAATGTGCCTATGCAAAAGAGAAACAATGTCATGAGGTATTGGTACATCTGGGGACCAAGGGAACAAGTTCAGCATTCCCCTTAACTTGGTTCTAACATGAATTCTAAACACTCTTTTACCAGAATTCCTTATTGAACAGATACCAAAGGAGGGGGGAGAAAAACAGGGGGCAAAATTGTCAGTATGTAAGAGGGTATTCAAAAAGAGTTACAGATGCTAAGGGAATACATCTAAATACAGGGATCTCAAACTTAATTTACCTGGCGGCCGCAGGAGGCAAAGTCAGGGTGATTCTTGAGTGCAAAGTCAGTAGTAAGCCTTGAACACTGGGGGGTGTGGCCCAAACAACTAAAACAAATCAAAACAAAAAATGATTCTTCTAGGGCAGGGCCACAGAATGTTGTACGGAGGGCCTTTTGCGGCCTGCGGGCCGTGGGTTTGAGATACACATGTCCCTTTTATGTCTTTAGAAATAGTCAGAGGAAGGTTGTTGAATCCGAGACTCCACTTTGGGTCTGTGATTTGGCCATCTGGAATCTGCAAATGAATTCTAGCAGTCCCATATCAGTAAATGTCTTTGAGTGGAGCTTCTCAGAAAACGATTATGGTAGCAAGCACAGGTACACAGTGAAGGAAGGTGGAGGATAGGAGGCCACTGAGAGTAGATTAATAAGAATGGAGTATTGGTTTCTTCTCAGTCTCAGAGACTGTTTTTTCACTTTGGGAGCAGCCAATATTTTATAAGGGAAACACATGTACCTCAAAGAGATCTCCTTTATCTTATATTCTCTCTTTATATCTAGTACTCCCATGAATGTGGGCTTTACTTAATTTCAGAACTAGGCAATTACAGACCTCTGAATTCTCGGCAAGAGTGTATGATAAGGTAAAGTAGAAGAAAAAGATAGAAAAAATAGTTACAATTTGCTATCTTGTTTATTTTTGATTATTCACCTTACTAGTTCCAATTTAGAGATGAGAGAATTTAAATAGAAATATAATAAAAAAAGCAAAAAATAACATAGCTCTGAGTGACTCAGCTAGAAGTAAAGAATTATGCATTCAAATGTCAATATTGACTTTCCTAAGATTGAGCCAATTTTACTTAATCGTATCCTTTTTTTACAAATTTAATCTATATTTATATCTATTAAATGCTTTAAAAGTAATTATAATAAAAACTAAATAAAAACTTTTTATATTATAAAGTGTATTACATTGCGACCACTAAAAATGGTCAACTTGAGATATATCTTTGTTATATCAAAGATAAATTATTGTCAGGACAAATTTTATATTAAAGGATGAAAGTCTGTATTTTAAGAGATAAATCTATAAAGATCATGAATAGTCTATGGGAGGTTTGGTCAGATTTTTCGTAACAAGTGAAAATTGGGGGAGAAATGTGTGAACAACAACGTTTTATAACACAAGTCCAGGAATCCTCAATGGTTCATTCCTTCTCTAAAGTGGAACCAACACAACCATTTTGAATGTATTTAAGAAGATTAATTGAATGATTACAGGGACATACCAGAAGATAAAAAAGAAGCAAAGAAAGCAGAGTTCCTTAATTTCAAACTGGTAATCCTCTGTATATTTGTTTATTTTATGCGTAAATATGCCTCAAATATCTCATGCTATACATATTTTGTCTAATACAATAGACACATTTTGATAAGAACAATATATTACATTGAGCAAAATAAAATTGTGGTTTAGGATAAAATGACTGAAAATTATGTTAAGTAGGATTAGGAAACCTTAATTGAAGTTCAAAAATGATTGCTTTAAAATCTTTTTATCTTAGTTTGATTTTTCTAGCTGATCTCGGAGGGAAGGAAACCCCAGCTGACCCATCTTCCATTCTGGCAGGCTTTCTGTCACTATTTCAAATGAATAATCGGATACTGTCCCTAATCCCAAGAATGCTGCAGAATCATAGTAAAATTACATGCACAGAGGAAAAGAAAGGTCTTTTGACATTACATCCCAGTCTAGGATTTCATCTTTATTTCATATGAACTGTCAACTTACCATATTCAAGGATATAACCTATTGTTGTAATTAGACTTTAAAAGCCTTTTCTATATCTTTTTCTCTGTGACAAGGATTTGCAGCATCAAATTATAAATTGCAAATATATTTCCAGGGTCTGTATCTGATTATATTTCATTATCTTCCTAAGCTCTTAGAAATTGCCTTTTGTTTTTAATGTTGAATTCATGTTTCTTTAGAGTGCTAACTGATATGAACAGACAGGAGATGGAATATATGGAGAGTAAAATTTTGTCCTCTAGCAGTCAGATTCATTGCCAAACTTATTGCTGAATTAACAGATTTTTGGTTTCACATAATACAGATTCAACTCTTGCATATAGAGTATTTGGTCCTCTACTTAGCTACACTTATCACATTGTCCCAAGCTGGTTTGTTCACAATGCATAACTGATCTTTGACCTATTACATGAATTAACCACAGAAATTTTTATAGTATCAGAAACAGAATTTATTTAATTTGAAAATATGAATAAGCAGAAAATCATTTGAGCTATCAAGTCATCTACTTGCCCATCTTTGAAACACATTTTATACTATCCAGTAATTGTGAGCTCCAATTCTTTTTGTTATTTAATGCTTAGATTTCTTTTCTTTATTTGAATCACCATGATATACAGTTAAAAATGTTATTTAGGACTGAGTTTATGTCATACAATATGCAACACTCATATCTTCACCAATTAATACTATCTGAAACCAATGTCCCAATTTACCCTCCCACCATCCCACTGCCCTCTCTTTGACTTCCCACTAGCATATTGTGTGCCAGACAATTTTTCTTCTTTTCTCTCTCTTCATTTCTCCCCTCATCATTCCCTTTTTCTTTTTTAGACACTATAGTTTGTGATTTGCAATACTGTTACAAAGGAATATTGTGTGTATTACTTTACCTCCTTTCAACACCCAATCATATCCAGAGTGACATTTTCAACTATCATTGTTATAGTGGCCCTTCTGTAGTCTAATTGCACTCTAATTGTGCCAAGCTTCCTACCATCCTGGCCCTTGTCTCTATTGTCTTTGAGTATTATTAGCAATCTTTATATTATACCCCATGCACACCTCACATATAGGTGTGATCATTCTGTGTCTATCCCTCTCTGCTGGCTCATTTTTCTAGGCAAAATACTCTTTATATTCCTGTCTAAGCACATTTCATGACTTAATTTTTCCTAACAGTTGCATATTTTCCATTGTTTAAATGTACCACAGTTTATTTAGCTACCCCTCTGTTTTCAGATACTTGAATTGTTTACAAATTCTCGCTATTGTCAATAGCAATGAACATAGGAGTACAGAGGGCTTTTCTACATTGTTTTGGGGCCCCTAAAGTATATATCCAAGAGTAGTATTGCTCAATTTCTCATAGCTCAATTTATAGTTTTATTTGAGAAATATCAATATTGTTTTTAAAAAGACTGGACCAGTTCACAGGTCCACCAGCAAACAACAAGAGCTCGCTTCTCCCTGCTTCTTCATCAGCACTAGATGTTCTTGGTCTTTATGATGTGTACCTGTCTCTTGCTGTGAAGTGATCTTGCATTGTAGTTTTCATTTGCATCTCCCTGATGACTAATGATTAAGCATTCTTTCATGTTTTTTATTAATATTATTTTTTCTGTATTTCTTTTATTTTTTGTGGGGGGGCACACCCGGCAGTGCTCAGGGGTTACTCCTGGATGTCTGCTCAGAAATAACTCCTGGCAGGCATGGGGGACCATACAGGACACCGGTATTCGAACCAACCACCTTTGGTCCTGGATAGGTTGCTTGCAAGGCAAACGCCACTGTGCTATCTCTCCGGGCCCATGATTAATATTATTTTAAGGATCTCATGGCCTGAGGAAGTAGATGGCAAAATATCTATCTTCTTGACTTTGTGGAGGTATGTTTTTATCCTAAAGAGAGGTCTATCTTGGAAAATGTCTCATGTGCACTAGAAACAAGAAGAATGTGTATTTGGCTTTGGGGATGATATACCATGCATGTATATATGTATATAGAGATATACATATATATATCCATTATGCCCTTCTCTTCCATTTCTTACTTTAAAAATGAATACTTACTGAGATTTAATCTATTCAATGTATCGAGAGGTAGCAGGGAAATTTTGAAGATGTCAACTATTATTGTTATGTTGTCATAAGCCTGCAAAATCACTTTTTCTTTCAACTTTTCTGAGTTAATTAGCACAAGTACCCTTATTATATAAATGCTGACCCTCAGGTGATTTATATTAAATTCTGTCTAATAAAAATGGCAGAGAAAGTCACAAAGAGGGAGATGCTTTGCTAATTCAGTGAGATTCAAGAGTTTGCTCATTAACCCCTGGTAGAAATGCACGTTTTCCCATATCTGGGTTTCTTGTGTTCTGCACCCTACTTCCACCCATTTATTCCAGGTTTGGTATGAACACAAACACAGTGAATACCAAAAACTGAAAGTAGCTGAAAGCAAGCTGCAGGTGTCAACTGTCAACTCCCCTGGAACCAGTCAACAAGTAAGCCCCAGAATTAAACCACACAGTTGTGGTTGTTGTTCTTTAATTTTCTTAGCAGTTTTTTTTTAAGTATTTTGCTGTCCCCTTATGAGGTGCATATATGGTTATGAGTGGAAGTTCTTCTAGCCTTAAACCTTTTTTGTTCTTTAGAAATCATCTTCATCATCTCATATAACTTTGTGAGCCTTCAGTCTATGAAGTCAGATACTTGTACAGCCATTGCAGACTTCTTGAGAGCTATTTTGCTTGCAAAATTGACTTCTTCCAAACCTTGAATTTGAATCTGTGTTTTCTCTCTATTTAAATGTTTTTCCTATAGGCAGAAGATTGTTAGGTTCAATTTCACAATCCATCCTACCACTTTATTACACTTAATTTGTGTATTTATTCCATGGACATTGAGTGAGAATATTGCTTGGAGTTTTGTGTCATCTTTCCTAGAACTTTGGTGTGGGTCTGACTTAAAGAAGCCCTTATAGTTCTGTTAAGGGTGGTTTGAGTTTTTACATGAAGTTTATATCATTCCTTCTGATTGATAATCTGGCTGGGTAAAGTATATTTTGTGAAGTGTCTAATCCATTGATCTATATCCTACCTCCACTGTCTTTGGGTTCTGATGGTTACCTTTAGTAAATCTGTTAGAACTATTAAGGTTGTTCCTTTGTTTGCAATTTTCATTTTTATATTTTTGTATTGCTTCTAAGTATTATATCACTACCTGTGGCTTATATCATTAATAGTAATATATGTGATGGGGCTACAAGTCTTAGCTGGCAGGTTTTGGGCACCCCTGTTGTAGGTGCATGCCCTCTTATATTCTGAAAACTTCTTATCAATGGTTTCTTTGACTATCACTTCTTCATAAGATTTTTTTCTTACTGACATTCTGGGATGCCAGTGAAACTTATATAGTTGTTGTTGATTTTAATAAAGAGTTAAATTGTCATTTCTTCATCTATTTTAAGAATTTATTCCATATTTTTTGTTGGCTAGAGGTTTTATATATTTCATCTTTGAAGTAATTTATCCACTAATTCAATCCTCAATAGCTTTTACTCTGTTGGTGAGCCTTCTAAAGATTTTTTTACTTTACATACCAGATTTTTAATTCTGTAATTTCTGTTTTTTCATGTACTTCTGTGTTTTATTGGCATTTATTCCCTTATTTCTTTGAACTCATTGAAAATCTTAAGCATTTATGTTCTGATCTTCATTTAAAAGAGGTTATATAGAGGATTACTACTGATTGAGCTTGCAGAATTCAATCATATTCATTCAGCCTGTATTCATCTACAAGGCAGGAAGAGTTTTAACTCTGCTTTACCATGTTTTTGCTTTTGTTTATAATTTCTAGATGCTTTTTTTCTATGTCACTTACAGTCTTCCCTTCTTCCAGAAATTTATTAGAAGGGGTTATGTTGCTGAGATACTATCATGAGATCTCTAAGGATGGGTTGGGAACTAGTCCCCATCCACTGAAAATCTGTGATTTATAACTTTTGGGGGGTTTGTCCTCTGGCTGCATCACAGACCTAATATTTATACATTTTTATTATTTTCTTTGTATTCATCAATTCAGTTCCTAACAGAAAAAATGGATGATTTATTTATTTTCAGAGATGGAAAATCAAAGTGTAATATTATTAAATAGTATCAATCCCTAGTAGTATAATATGACTATGAATGATCGTCACATAATCATTGGGTATTGTTATAGTGATCTGGTGTTATAATAATTCCTTAATATAAATAGTGGCTATATGATTTTATGAATGGAATAAATACTAACCTATTTGTTGCGTGTTTTAGTTTTACCAACAACATGAAATACCTATATTTACTTAAATGTTCTATTTAAAGTTGATAGACCCCTATGTAATTCATGATACTAAGTAACATAAGGAGGCGTCTAGCTATTAATTTTAAGAATATTGATAATTATTCTAGCCATGATGATTAAGTATGTTCAACAAACTTATAAATATATGTAATAGTTAACACATTTCCAGTTGAAGGCATTAGGTTAATTAATAAGGTGACAAAGTTTGTAACTGCCTCAAATGGAATTCAGCTATAGAATCAAATGACTATAAATTAAGAATTAAAATATATTTCTGTTTCATCACTTTAATGATTTTTGATGAATAAGTGATGGGAAGTAATTAATTGGGTATCAATTGTAGGATACATTTAGCTTCAATGACTCCATAAAGGTTCATTCCAAATATATTTTGGTAGAACAATAGCAGTTGAGTACACTGGATATTTTTGACACAATAAACTAATTGAGATTCAAGTGTGTTTTAAGTATTCACTTATATTTTTATATATTTTTCACATTGTAGAAAGGAAAAAGTTCTTTAATGAACTCCTCATTTTAGACATTTTATCTAGCTCTCTTGTCACTACAATTTGTTATAAAAGAAGGCTATCATTGTATCTAAAGAATGTTTGAAATCAAGGGCCTGAAACTTATAAGAAGAACAAAGAGTCATGGGCAAAAGCATATCAAGTAAATCTTTAGTATTTTAATATTAGTTGGATGTATTTTCATTCTTCTGAGACAAAGAGTTACACAGGGGTCATCTGCTCATCTGGTAAGAAAAGAAAATGATAAGTAATCTTTTTATTTAAGCACTGTAGTTACAAAAATGATTGTAGTTGGCTTTCAGTCATTGAATATCCACCACCCTTTACCAGTGTAACTTTTTCCTGCCATCAATGTTCTCTATATTCTTCCTTACCCTATCTTGAGGAAACACATTATATGCCTCTCTCACTAATAGTAATTATTAGTGTAGAAATTTCTCTAACTGTACTCACCAGTCTTTGTGGTAAGCTTCATATCATGGGTTGGTTCATCTAAACCTCATCTCTATTATCTCTAGATACAAACACTGTCTTTTATTTTTCCTAAATCCCTCAAATGAACGAGGCAAATTTATGTCTAATTCTCTTCCTATAACTCATTTCACTCAGCATAATAGTCTCCATGTCCATCATGTATAAGCAAATTTCATGACTTCATTTTTATAACAGCTACATGTTATTTCATTATTTTAATGTACCACCATTTCTTTATCCATTCATCTGTTCTCAGGCACTGGGGTTGTTTTCAGATTCTGGCTATTGTAAAATTGAGCTGCAATGAAAATAAGAGTGCAGAGGATATTTTTGCATTGTGTCTATATGCTCTAGGGTACATCCCTAGGAGTCTTATTGCTAGATCATATGAGAGCTCAATTTCCTTTATTTCTTGAATAATATCTATATTATTTCCCAGAAAGTCTTAACTGGACAGTATTTCCACTAGAAGTTAATGGGAATTCTTTTCTCATAGTATTTATGCCAGAGCTTTTTGTTCTTGTTTTTTTGTGATATGTACCAGTCACTGTGGCATTAGATGATACCTCATTTGTTATTTTTATTTGCAACTCACTGATAATTAGTGATGTGGAATATTTGTTCATGTGCCTTTTGGCCATCGGTATTTCTTCTTTAAGGACTCTTCATTTATTATCTCCATTTTTCATAGGGCTAATTGTTTCGTTATTTTTTTCCTTGTTAAATTTTGTCAGTTCCTTGTATATCTTAAATATTAGCACCTTATCTGATGGGTATTAGGTGAATAGTTTCTCCCATTTCTTGGGTATTTTTTGTACCCAAGTCACCTAGTCAGTTTCCTTTGAAATACAAAAGCTTCTTAGTTTAATGTAGACTAATCTGTTTATCTCTGCTTTCACTTGCTTGGACTGTGGTTCCTTTTTGAAGATGTCTTTGATTTCAAGGTCATGGAAGAATTTGCCTATGTTTTCTTTGTATACTTTATAATTTCAGGTATATCAAGGTCTTTAATTCATTTTGATATATTATATATATACATATATATATATATATATATAAATATTTTTGGGGGGATCACACCCAGCAGCATTCAGGGGTTACTCCTGGCTCCACACTCAGAAATCATTCCTGGCATGCTCGCGTAACCTTATGGGATGCTCGGTTTCGAATCAATGACTTCCTACATGAAAGGCAAACACCTTACCTCCATGCTATCTCTCTGACCCCCCATGTTGATATTTTTACATGGTTTTAGATAGATGTCCTAGCTTACTTATTATCATGTGGCTGAACAGTTGTGCGAACACCACTTGTTAAAGATTTCCTTGCTCCACTGTTGTTTCTTGATACTTTACGAAAGATTTATTGATTGTATGTCTGAGAATCATTCTCTTAATACCCAAATCTACTCCATTGATCTGAGAATCTGTCTTTGTTCCATTATCATGCTGATTTAATGACTATTGCTTTGTAATAAAATTTGAAATTGGGGAAAGTGATGCCTCACATTTTCTTTTACCTGTATTTGCTTTAGCTCTATATGGGTGTTTATTGTTCCAAATAAATATCAGGATTGATTGATCCACTATTTTGAAAAATGCCATAAGTATTTTTAGAAGGATTGCATTACACTTGTATAATGCTTTGGGGAGTATTGCCATTTAATGGTGTTAGTCCTCCCTCTCCACAAATAGGGTATATGCCTCCATTTCCTTTTTGTCCTCTTTTATTCCATGAAGCAGTATTTTGTAATTTTTTATATAGACTCTTCACCTCTTTAGTTAATTTGACTCTATGGTATTTGTGTTTCTGTGACTCTATAGTGAATGAGAGGTTTTTTAATGTCTCTTTCTTCTTTATTATTATCTGTATATTAGAAGGTCTTTGATATTTGCATGTAAATTTTGTAGCCAATCACTTTGCTATATAAATCTATTAATTATAGTAGCTTTTTGGTAAGTCTTTAAGATTTTCCTAAAATAGTATCGTGTCATCTGCAAACAATGACATCTAATATGTCCTATTTAAAGTTGATGGGCCTCCATTTGATTTATAATTCAAATGCTTTCTTATTTTCCTCTTCAAATGACCTTACTATCTTTTTCTTGACTAATTGCTATGGAAACTATTTCCAGTATTATGTTGAAGAGGAGTGGCTTGAAGAATCAGACTTGTCTTGAGCCAGATTTTACAGGAAAGGCTTTTTCCCCCATTGATTATAATATTTGCTTTAGGCTTATTGTAAGTGACCTTGATTATATTGAGAAAAATTTCTTCCTTTTCCATCTAGTCAAGAGTTATTATCATTAATGTGTTTTGGACCTTATCAAATGCCTTCTGTTTATATGATCAAGTGGTTTTTATTTTTCCACTTGTTGATGTGGTATATTATGATGGTTGACTTGCATATGTTACACCATCCTTGCATCTCTGAAATGATTCCTATTTGATCATGATATATGACCTTCTTGATATGGCATTCAATTCTTTATGCTAGGATTTTATTGAGGATTTTCAGTTTATTAATTTCTGCTCTAAGTCTTGCATCTGTGTTCATCAGGACTATTGTCTGTATTTTTCTTTTTGTTGCATCTTCTTATTTTAGTATCAGGGTGATCATAGCTTCATAAAAACTCTTTGGAGTATTTCTGTTTCTTCTATTCCCTTGAAACATCTGAAAAGAACTGGAAGTAAATCCTCTGAAAGTTTTGAATGAATTTATTAGTGAATCAATCTGGGCCTGGGCTTTTGTTTAATTCCCTTAATAATGATGTGTCTCTTCAAATATGATAGATCATCTTGGTTTAAACTTGGCAGGTTATAAAATGTACAGATTCTCTTCTTTTGTGGCATAAATTTTCTCAAAGTACTTTCTGATTACTCTTTGAATATCTGTAGTATCTGTAATAATCTCCCCCTTTTTATTTCTAATTTGGTTTAGTAAGTTTCCCTCTCTTCCTTTCTTTGTGAGTTTTATTAGAAGTTTATCATTCTTTTTTGTTTGTTTTGTTTTGTTTTTGGTTCACACCTGGCAGCACTCAAGGGTCACACCTGGCTCTATGCTCAGAAATGTCTCCTGGCAGGCTTGAGGGATCATATAGGATGCTAGATTTGAACCAAAGTTCTTCGGGATGCAAGGCAAATGCCCTACTCCATGCTATCTCTTCAGCCCGGTTTATCATTCTTGTTTATTTTTCAAAGAACCCACTCTTACTTTCATTGATCTTCTAGTATTCTTTTTCGATTTCCAGTTAATTAATTTCTTCTCTAAGCTTTATTATTTCCTGTCTGTCTAACTTTTGCTCATTTTGTTGATCATTTTCCAATTTAATAAGTTGTGCCATTAAGGTTTTTCTGTACGCCCCTTTTTTTCCCCGATGAGTGCTTGCAAACATACAATTTTTTTTCCTAGTACCACTTTAGCTGTTTCCCTCAACTTCTGATAATTTGAATCTTCATTCTTGTTTGTTTCTAGTATATTATTTTGTTTTCCTTTTTTACTTCATCTCTAACACACTGGTTCTTCAATAGTTAGCTGTGTAATTTCCAGGTGTTAATTTTTTTCTCTTTTTTTTGTTTATTATTCACTTCTATTTCAGTGCATTATGATCTGAGAAGGTAGTTTTACAATTTCTATCCTCTTTATTTTATAGAAGTATTCTTTATGGGCCATGGTATGGTCTATCCTAGTGAACGACCAAGGTGCATAAAAGAAGAATTTTTATTCAATTTTCTGGGAGTAGAGGGACCTATATATTACTAGGCCAAATTTTTCCATTGCTCTTTTCAGAGCTAATATATTCTTGTTAGGTTTCAGCCTGGATTACTTATTATAGAATGAGTAGGTGGTGTTGAATTCTCCCACTACTATTGTGTTGCTATTAATGTCTTCCTTCAAATTTGTCAGAAATTGCTTTAAATATTTTTCTGGTCCTTCATTGGATGCAGATATGTTTAGGAGCATAATTTTTTTTCTGTTGTACATATTTCTTGATTATTAATATATTTTCATCTATGTCCCTTAAAACTTTTTTAAGTCTAAAGTCTGTCATCTGCTATTAGTATGGCCACTCCAACCTCTCTAACAAAGTTGTTGTACTAGAATGAATGACTGTCCTCCAATCTTTGACTCTGAGTCTATGTTTGTTTTGACTATTCAAATGTTTTATTGTAGGCATCAACGCAGTGGATTTAGCTTTTTGATCCATTTTAACACTCTGTGTCTCTTACCTGGTGCATTTAGTCTATTGATATCAATAGAGATAATAGTCATGGCATTCAGTATCACTTTTAGTAGGAGTTGGGTGTGTCCGTTTGTATGTCTTGTCTTAATATAGACATTTTTATTCATCTATTAAGGCTGGTTTTGAATCTGGTAAGGTTTGTGAGTTGTTGTTTATCCATGAAGTTTGTATCCTTGTTTCAAATATGAATGTAAGTATACTGGGTGAAGTACTCCTGGTGATACATTAATTTCATTGAATTTGGTCACCACATCACATAACTCCCTTCTGGCTTTGCCTTTTTCTTGTGAAAAATCTATGGTAAATCTTAGGGATGCTCCTTTGAATGTAATTTTTCTTTTTGATTTTGCTACTTTCAGTATTTCATTCCTATTTGTGGGGTCATCATAATGTCTAGGT
>PVKC010000778.1:30689-59367 GCA_004027635.1 Crocidura indochinensis
TTTTTTTTTTTTTTTTTGGTTTTTGGGTCACACCCGGCAGTGCTCAGGGGTTACTTCTGGCTCCATGCTCAGAAATTGCTCCTGGCAGGCACGGGGGGACCATATGGGGCACCGGGATTTGAACCGATGACCTTTTGCATGAAAGGCAAACGCCTTACCTCCATGCTATCTCCTGGGCCCAAATATATCTATTTTTTGTCTGTTCACATTCTTTGAGAAATTTTCTCATTGCCTCCTAGGTATATTTTTAAGTCTCTTTTCAAATTTCTTTGGTTGTATGGAGTTGTTATGCATCTCATCTTCTAGCTCACTGATTGTCTTCAACTATTGTTACTCTGTTGGAGAGGCCTTCTAGTGAAATGAAGTTTTTATTTCTCCTACCATGTTTTTCAGTCTTGTTATTTCATTTTGAATTTAATTCTTTCTACTCTCATATCATCTTGATTCATATTTGTAGTACGTTCACATCATTGCATGCTTTGTTTCAGTTCTGTCAACATATTCTATATTTCTTTTCTAAAGTGCTTACTGAGAAGCTAAATAGGTGGTTGGTACTTTTCAGGTCATCAGAACTATGATGTTCATTCTATAAATATAATAAAAATCCTGCATTGTTTCTGTATTGTCACCGTTGTAATCTGGTCTTTTCTATCTCCCGTGTAGTTATTTACTGACTAGGGGGAGTGCGCTTTTGCTGGGAATTAGGCTCCATGCTCTCTTTGTCTTGTGTTCTGTCCCTTCACCTGGGTGTCACTGGTCTGTCTTCAAGGCACCTATGCCATGGTCACCAGTACTGTTGCTGCCCCAGGTAGTATACTTCATCCCTCAAGATAAAGGAAATTCAATACAAATTCTGGTGTCTATATATCTAATGGGAATTCAAAACTTCTCTACAGCTATAATCATAGGCAGTGCTACCACATAGTTGAAATCTGAAGGTTTTTAGATCTTTGAACCTCATGAAAATGCAACACTAAGACTGACTAATAAATGTCATTCTACCTTGAAGAGACTCTAGAAAGAAATCTTTGTAGAATTACTGGAAGTATTTAGCTTTTCATTTGTGTAAAAGATTATCTACTGAGAATATTTTATTGCTACTTCTGTATATTTGCTCCTTCTAAGCTTCAAAGCCATTACTGACATGCTTACCTTGTTTAATATATATAGTTGTTCTTAAAAATCCTTGCCATAAGCTACATGAGGTACAGTTAGTGGCTTAGATTATTATGTACATGAATATAATGGACTATATTCAATATTAGAGTAAAGATTTTTTGCATGAGTAAATTAATAGCATTTCTATATATAGTGTATTGTATCTTTTATTTAGCTCAATAAAATTTTATGTGTTTTCTGATTTTACAATTAGAAAATTTCTGTGAGATAAATTGAATAAACCTTCTTAGTTTCACATGAGAGTTAAGTGATTTGGTTAGAAATTAGTTGCTCCTGGAGTTGTCAAATATGCAAGCTTTGTGACTATCTAGTATATTTGACTAAATAATGATAGTGTTTATATTATAATATTATCACTGGATAATACTGATGAATATTCACTGTATATTAGGCACTCAACTGAGAATAATTTTATCACCTGCGATTTAAAGATATACTATTCTCTTTCCCTTAGATGATGAAAAATTTAGATGTAATAATTAAAAGAATGCTTTGGCATGTCAACTATCATTCAATAAGCATTTGCATGATTAGCCTTTTGGTACACACATTCCCTCTCACACAATGAATCATAAAGTACCTATACTCATTTTGGTTCTATTAATTTACTGAAAATAATTGTCCATAATATTATTAATAATACTGATCATACTGCATTTATTCCATTTTAGAAGACTACCCAGCTTACAAAGTACTTTATACATTTGATCTACAAAATTTGCTTGGTGGGTATCAATATGATCATTCTAATTTTTTAATGTAGTTGTAGATGGACTCACTTGTTATTACTGTAGTAAAATGAAATCCATGTTCAGATTTTTTGTTTTACTTACAGACAGGAAACTGTCTAATGAGCATCCCTCTATCTTCCAAAACTTTTTTATTGTTAAAAATAAACAAAACAGCAGCAATGTAAAAAGAGCTCTAATATCTCGTCAAGCTTTATACATCAATATCTTCAGTCACACTACTTGGTGCCCCAAATTTTGACAACTTAAACAGTTTGAAAAATTTTATTTATTTTGGTTTTCAAAGCAAAGTTCATGTCTAGTTTTTTTCTTTTTCTGAAATACTGATGCCACAGTGCTGATGCTAATGTCTCTTCCTGAAAAACTTCTTCCTGACCCATATCACTGAAGTGACTCATCTTGAATTTCTCAATTTGAGTTTCTCCTCACCTGTGAAGCCTTTGTCAATACTGTTTCATCTAGCTCTACTCTCTTTGACTCTCCGCTATAATCAGCTGCACCTTTTTGTGAGGCAAAAACAATACCTTATAGATACAGAAGATGGAGAAAGATACGTGCCAGACAAGATCTGTGCCACCCAGCAGACTAGGATTCTTTGAGGGACACAACTTAGCCTTTTCTGTATATCCACATCCAAGCCCACAACATAGCAAACTTGCCATTGATTTCTGAATCAAAGAATTAAGAAAATATAAAGCCTGTTACCTGTTGCCTCTGTTAATGGACAGAATGTCTAGTGCTGCTATAAAGCAGCTGTGCTCTGATGGAAGCTGAAGTGGCTAAGGCGCTGCCTCTTTTATCCTGAGTCCTTAATTGCTACTCTTTCCCGCAACATTACCAGTGTAATGTGCTAATTCCTTCTTCGTGTCAGCTGAACACATTTTCTGTGTATGTAGAGACTAGTTCTAGTTCCACTCATTTGTAAAGGCCAAAGTTGAGGTGTTGTGGAAGTCTCACATCCTTGCTTCAATGAGCTCCTTTGGAGTTCATTCCACAGGGTCATTAGTTACCTAATTTCAACCTCATTCTCTTCTTAGAGTACAAGGAGAAATATTAAAGGATGAGTTGACTATATCCATTAAAGGGAAAGGAGGATGAGAAAATGAAGAAGTAATCTCCAATTAATTAACCCCTGGAGGTAAATTTTTATAGCAAAGACGGGTAAAGCTGTACCTCATATTTACATTATCTAACTTGGGTTCTAGACAGAAACTGTAGGGTTTATTATAAAACTACTTTGGAAGCAGTATTTCATTTGGTTCTTTAATATTGTAATTATTTCTTCAGAAATCTTGCTATAAATAAAATACCCCAGCAAAGGTTCTGTCATAGTGCCTTTTCTGTCCCATAAAAGTCATAATGTCTATTTCTTGTCAATAAAACACACTAATAAAACTTAATTGTGCATGGTTCTGGGACCTGGGAATCATGTGACTCACTGAAATTAAAGACAAAGAAATAAAAATAATTGGATGT
The DNA here is from genome assembly GCA_004027635.1 of Crocidura indochinensis. Taxonomy (NCBI): domain Eukaryota; kingdom Metazoa; phylum Chordata; class Mammalia; order Eulipotyphla; family Soricidae; genus Crocidura; species Crocidura indochinensis. Next base: position 34,094 of record PVKC010000778.1, read on the forward strand.
AGTCAATAGTCTCTACCCCACCTACCTTATTAAATAAATTACATGCTTCAATAGACTTAGTAGTTACTATTCCTCATTGCTCTTCTCAGGTTGACTCCACTCCAAATTCTTTTTTTTTAACATTTAGCTGTTTTTTTTATATATTTTATTTAAACACTTTGATTACATACATGATTGTGTTTGGGTTTCAGTCATATAAAGAACACCACCCATTACCATTGCAATGTTCCCATCACCATTGTCCCAAATCTCCCTCCTCCCCACCCACCCACCCCCGCACTCCAAATTCTATCATCACAGAAGAAATATCAGAGTAAAGAAAAACCTCCAAATTGTATCACCATTAAGTCTAGACTTTAATTCATGATTCTTTTAGCTTGTTCTCTATATGTTTCCTGTAATTTTATGCAAATTTTTCAGTATCCTCAATTGCATAACTGAAATAAAACTATTTACTTTATGGATGTTTGGGGCCAGAGGGGTGGTGCTAGAGGCAATTTGTCTATCTTGCAAGCGCTAGTCAAGGAAGGACCGCGGTTCGATCCCCCTGGCGTCCCATATGGTCCCCCCAAGCAAGGGGCAATATCTGAGCGCTTAGCCAGGAGTAACCCCTGAGCATCAAATGGGTGTGGCACAAAAAAAAACTTTATGGATTTTTGTATAAATTAAATTGACAGAATCAAGGTATACCTTTGACTAGCAGAGTCTGATATTTATTTCCAGAATCAGTTAAACCATGAAATCCAGAAACAGATGTAAGAGAGCCATAAATGCTCAAAAATTGTATAATCATTATTAATGTATATATATATGTATATTGGCAAGTAGTCAGGCCTTCTTTTATAATGCCTACAATTGTAGCATTTATGGAATTCAATTTATCCTAAAGAATATGACTTTTCCTAAATAAACTCTAGTATGTTGCTAAATGTCTTTCAAGAAAGCAGTTTGGATCTTGATAATGAGAGGTTTCAGCTCTTTGTTGAAACTCAAGTCTGACTTCAGAAAAGGAGAGGAACTCTATGCAGTTTCAGAACTACTTCTTTGAACCTTATTCTTCCCACCTACTTAAGGAGAAGAGTCTTGATTACCTCATTTCTTTAAAAATATGTTCTACATGTCTGTTCTGGATTAGAAAGGATTAAAAATGGATTATTTTTTCTAAAAGAGAAATGTTGGTTTTCTTTGAAATTACAAATACTATTTGACTATGTGAAGACCAACTAGGTATCAATACTTCCAGTCATTTTCTCTGCCTATTCTATAGCAACACTTATAGATATAATTGTAACCAACTTTTATCACCATTTTTCTACATAAAATTCTAACATAAAAATGTTTAGACAGTATTTTGTTTGTACACTTTTTGTTGTTTTCCATCTAGAATTCACACAGATCTTTATTCTTATCTGTGTCTTTTAAGTTATGTTACTCTTTGCCATATAATCTTTCTTTTTTCCCATTTTATTCTCTCAAGTAAAGAGAAGCATAGCATCCTCTAGGAAGATTTATTGAAAGCCTTGATCTTTATTCAGCATTCAGTTCTACAAACTTCTGCATAATGTATTGTGGTGGCAACAATGAGTCCTAAATCTGTATAAACTGTCAAATGTTAGATGAAGAGTACTGAATTCAAGTCACCAAGATAATCCAGGGCACTTTGATCTTCATACTTAAATTCTGGTGCTGAAGCTTCAATATAACATATTTTCTCTCTGCTATCTAAGGGAATGGCTTTAACTTGTAATAATCTGAGTTTTTCTTTTCCCAAGGCAACAGAGCATATCATACAATTTAAGAACTATAGATGTAACAAAGGCTTTAAAAATTACCTTCATTTTTATGTTTAGAATTTTCATCTTCCTGAAGCCACATAGATAACTAGATTGGAAGAACACCTAACAATGAGGGACAATAGTGAAATGACTAGTGCTTGCCAGAGACTGAGAGAGAGAGAGAGAGAGAGAGAGAGAGAGAGAGAGAGAGAGAGATGAGAGAGAGCGTGTGTGTGTGTTTGTGTGTATGTTTGTATGTATTTCTTTTTGTTTGGTTGTGCATATTTCTGCATTGTATAATCAGAGAAGAAATTTAAATATTCTTTATTAAGTTGAGGAATCTTGAATTAAATAAAAAGTGGTAGAGTAGATATGAAGCTCTCTTCATTCTCTTCTCTGTCACTATCATACAGAATTTTGTGATCAGATTTGGATCAGAACCAGACCAGAAACTGATTGTATATAAAATATCTCTAAGTTCCTCATTCTTTTGCATATTTCACATATTCTTCTCCTATAATATAAACACTGTTCTTAAAAAATAATCATGCTGAACTACTAAAACAGTTTTAAAGGTAAAGACATACCTTGCTTATACAGACTCTGTATTTTCTTATAGGTACCCCATACCCTTCCCTACTCCTTCCTTTTTTTCTATTCAGAATATTTGTAGTGGATCTGATATCCCTCTTATTGAAAATATCTCATGTAATAAAATGAAAAAAAATGATAATTTAAGCATTCCAATTGAACTAACTATGAAAATATTTTGTTTTACTTAAACCATTTAAACTTGGATCCTTTGACCCAAAGTCACTTTCCTAAGATATCTGACTATCTTAATGGAGCAGTACTGACCTTTATTTCTTCTTATGATACCAAGGTTAGAAAGCAAGAACTCACAGAGAGATAAATGTACTCAGTCACTGAGCTAAAACATAATCTTAATCATGACATTTCTGATGCAAAACTTAATTTCTTAATTGAAAAACTAATATAAAGCAAATTCTAAGAGGCTTTGACTTTTAGTATATAAATGCATTCACCAAAAAATTTCTAAAGACTTACCACTTTATCCCTCAGCTGGTAAACTGTCATTGACATATTGAGGGTTCACTGTTCTGGTATTATCAGAGTTTTTGGAGAAGGGGAAGCTGATCTACTCTCAAAGCCCGCATTGAAAACTTTACTCCTGAGGATTGAAAAAAAATTATATTTAATTTGATTTTAGAGTACCTCTATCACTTCTCTATTTCAAAGAATCAATTTAGAAATTTTTAAGACAACTTTATTGATTTATTGATTGATTTGTTTGTTTTGGGGTCACACCCAGCGGTACTCAGGGGTCACTCCTGCTCTGCACGCAGAAATTGCCTCTGGAAGCCCAGAGGACCATATGGGATGCTGGGAATAGAACTGGGTCCCTCCCAGGTCAACTGCATGCAAGACAAATATCCTTCCATTGTGCCATCTCTCCAGACCTGACTTAAACATTTTTATCAACATTCATGTATCATACAGTGCAGGCAAATTAACTGCTCCAAAGCAGCTAAAGAGAAGCACATATGAGTGTGTGTGTTTGTGTGCCATCAAGCACTTAATGTCTTTGCAGTCTTATATGTCTCACAGGCTAGGCATTTTCCACTGCTATTTTAATGGAAGCTATGTTCTATACAATAGCATCTACCATGTATAGAAAATAATTATTTCCTATTGTACTTATTTTATTTTTTAAAAAATATTTATTTATTTATTTATTTTGGTTTGGGGGCCTTACCCGGCAGGTGGTGCTAGAGTTACTCCTAGCTCTGTGCTCAGAAATTACTCTTGGCAGGCTGGGGAGATCATGTGGGATGCCAGGAATTGAAAGGGGTCTGTCCCGGGTCAGCCATATGCAAGGCAAACCGTCCTACTGCTTTACTATTGCTCTGGCTCCCTATTTTATTTCTTAACAATACATTGTGTAGACTAAAACACTAAAACACTTAACATGAATGTTACCTATTGTACATATTATAACACTTTTGGATGTGCACACTGAAAAATACCCATGTAATCACACATTCAAGAGTTGAATAAAACTCAAAATGCCACCAGCTCACTTTTTTGATACTGAACAAATGATTGTTTTCATTTGAAAGCCACTGAAGTTAAGAGTTGTGAAAAGAATTTGCCCACAAAGGTGAATTTTTGTAAAATGCAGGGAAGTTGGCACTTCAACAGTCTCTTTTTAGGAATCTTTTTCAGCTTCTGTCACCTCCTCAGTGGAAGAAAGATGGTACTTCAGTGTTAATACTCAAAGAATATAAACTTGTCAAATAAGGAAGGCTTTACTTTTCTTCTGATCTGTGTTCTCCAGAAAGTAGCAAAGGAGACTCTAGTCTATAATTATCTACTTCTTTGGTTTTTCATTAGTACGCACTGTTGCTGAATAGAGATGTCTATTTTTGAGAATTCTGTGCCCAGTCATTGTTATTAATTATAGGGAAGATTTGGTGTTTTAAAGTGCATATAATGAGATTTGAGTTTAAAATTTTATGAGAAGAATTGAAATTTGATTCATGTTAATAGAGACTGTAAATAGTACACAGCTGACAAAAATTTCCTTTGCTAGTGAGTTGAATTAATAACACCTTGCAGATTTAAATCATTTATGTCTGTAAAAGGCTTTTTAAGAGTAATAGTTTTCTTTATCTTCAGAATATTCCATTTAAAGCTTTTAGGGCAAAGGCCACCATACTTATTAACAATAAAGAGGGAAAATCAACTTACTGAGAAGAACAGACAGAAATTTGAAGATTGGAGGTTGGGGTTAACTATTTTGAAACCTTGGAAGGTGTAATTTCCTCTGAAAGGTGCCACATCCTTTGGATGCTAGATGTTAAATATCCTAATGTACAGGGTGTCAAAATCACCTATAGTACTGTCAAAATTTCTTCCAAAAATATGTGTTCTCACATGTTTACACATACATGCACACAGCATGCATATGCCACACACAAACATATACATGTGTTCCTGAAAAGAGATATAGAACGTAGATGCAATATTCAAGAACACTAATCCTTTTTATGTTAATGTGATTCATTTTTTAAACAGACTTCCTAGAAATATATCTCCAATAGATAAAGAAATTTTCATATATTTTGATGTTTAACTTAAAATTATGAAATTAAAAAATTGAAAATTATTTCCAGTATTAGAATACTTCCTCATATTGAATCCATAAGCAAAAATAATGTGAAAATATTAAAGTTGTATTTATAAAGAATATTTTCTGAAGTCTAGAGTACTTGTTACTTGACATTAAATGAATCATAAATAGGTATGAATAAATATAATTGAATTAATAGTAGGTACTTTGTATCATAAACTTAATGAAATAGTAGCAAAAGATGCATTCAAGTTCTATTTGTCTATTTATAAAATTATTAAAGCATGATAATGTACTCATTTTTTAAGTGTACTTTTTTTATTTTCTCAAGGAGGGCACATCGAGCAGTGCTCAGGATTTACTCCTGGATCTGTGCTCAGAAATTGCTCTTGGCAGGGTCAGTGGACCGTATGGAATGCAAGCAAATGCCTTACCTGCTGTGCTTTTTATAAGTTCATTTTGAGCCATATTCTTTAGTTTTTTTAAATTTCTTTTTAAACACTGTTATAAAATTGTTCATGATTGGGTTTCAGGCATGCAAGTTACACCACCCTTTATCTGTGCACATTTTCCACCACCAATGTCTCCAGTTTCCCTCCAATCTTCCCCCACTGAGTGCTTCTGGGGCAGATATTATACTTCCCTCTCTCTCTCTCTCTCTCTCTCTCTCTCTCTCTCTCTCTCTCTCTCTCACACACACACACACACACACACACACTATCTCCTTCTCTCTACATATTTTTCCTTTTAGACACTGCGATTTGCACTATTATTAACGAAAAGGTTCCATACATCTCAATTTATCTCTTTTCAGCACCCAGTTCTTTTCTATAGTGATCAATTTCAACTAGCCAGATTCATTTTTTTCTGGTTTCTCGGGCCACACCCATTTGATGCTCAGGGGTTACTCCTGGCTAAGCGCTCAGAAATTAACCTTGGCTTGAGGGGACCATATGGGATGCCAGGGGATCCAACCGCGGTCCTTCCTTGGCTCGTGCTTGCAAGGCAGACACCTTACCTCTAGCGCTGCCCCCCCCCCCAGATTCTTCCTTAAAGATTGTGTTATATCATAGCCTTCCTCTGTTCACATTTGAAGGCTATAGGATGGAGGTAACTTGAATAATATAATAAACACTAAACTAACTGTATAATAAACACCAAATTAATAGCTTTAATAACATAGCGCTTCTTTATTTAAATAGTAGTTCTTTAACACAGTTTATAGTGCTTTTTCTGTACCAAATCTAACCCTAAGCAATTAGAAGATGGTAGGAAGATATAGATAGATGATAGATAGATAGATATAGATATAGATATGATATATAGATATATATAGATATAGATATATACATACATATATAAATATTCCAGATAGAGAGCTATGAGAAGATCCAAAAGTTGTAATTTTAAACAAGGTGATCAAAGTAGGCCTCATCATCAATAAGATAACCTTTGATCAGAGTCATGAAGGAGTTGATAGACTTAACAACAATACAAATTCTATTTGAAATCTTTTTTGTTGGTTGTTTTGGTTTTTGGGCCTCACCCAGTGATACTCAGGGGTTACTCCTGGCTATGTGCTCAGAAACTGCTCCTAGCTTGGGGGACCAGGGGATCAAACTATGGTCTGTTCTAGGCTAGTGCACACAGGGCAGATGCCTTATTGCTTGTGCTACTATACCAGCCCCTCTATTTGAAATCTTAAGTATATGTTTGTTTTCAGAATTTTCCAATTGTTATAGAAGTATTTCAATGTGTTTATCACACATTAATACCCATATGGGGTCTGTAGCAGTTCTGCTATTCAAACACATTAATATATCTGCAGGGATAATATAGTCACATAAAGTAAAATTAGTGAAGGTGATTCTGACCTATAGTAGTTCAGGTTATTTTTTGTTTTTCCATATTATATATGAGAAATAATTTTAATTAGGAATAATTTGAATCCAGAAACATATGTAAGATATTACTCAGCTATTATTATATATAATTATGCCATTTACCAGTATTTATTTTAGGGGATTTTTTTGGGGGGTGGGGATTCACACCCGGCAGTGCTCAGGGGTTACTCCTGGCTCTATGCTCAGAATTTGATTTTTGAAGGCTTGAGAAATTGTATGATATTCCAGGATTCAAACACCATCCTTCTGCATGCAAGGCAAATGCCCTGCCTCCATGCTATCTCAGGCCCTTATTTTGTCAATTATAAAAAAATAAATGTACCTTGAGGGTGTAACATAGGAAAACTTCATATGATCTTAATCATTATGAACTAAGCAATGGCTTAAGTAAAACAGAAACATTCTCCTAAATCATATTACCAAATTACTTATTAGCAGAAGTAAAGTTAGAGGAGGTAAGGTTATTGGATATATAAGAACAATTATTTGGTGAATGATAGAATTGGATATTCAGCTCTATTTCAGTGCAGTATATTTAATAGCTGATATTTTATTTTTTAATGAAACTTACATATGGAATATTGAAACGTTGAGTTAAGAATGTGAAAATGCAAGAAAGCAAACTTAACAAGCACTAAAAAGTATAAAGCTGTTATCTATAGAGTTTGATGATCTACAATCGAAAATAACCCAAAGTATTTTTAGATAGAGTGTAAATTACTGCTTTGCTGGTATACTTCCAGCTACCTGTGATTAGGTGACCAAATAGTTCAGGTTTCTATCAGAAAAAAAATCCTGCTCTGAAAAGTGATTTGATTTATGGACTACAATCTCTTTTGGTTCACTAAGAAAATGTTACTACATTAAGTTAGAAATACAATTCACGATCCTCGTGGCTATCTTAGTGATCCTTTCAGAGAAAGAATACTGTCACAAAAGTTGAAATAGGTTGAGTAAAATTAGCACTTGCCTCTGTGAACATGATGTTGCTACATGTGAGGAATTTGATACAGATAGACTAAAGGTATGTTTTGTTAAATAAAGATTCCAGGTTCTAGATGCTTCCATCCTATTTCCAGTTGCACCTGCCTCCTACGATCTGAGATCTCTTGGGTCAGTTCTTTAATGTTTGCAAGTTTGACTATAAGCTACTTTGTTAGTTTCATTATCTTTTAAATAAATATATTAAATATAATTTGAAGAACACTGCATATCCTTAAATGTTTTCATTTTAGTTGTACATTACATATGCCAAAACTAATTTAGGAATCTAATTATGAAAATGCTAGATTGATATGAGTAGGGATGTTAATTGTGCTGTGTCTTGCTATACCTTAAGTCCTCAACTCTGACACAAATCAAGTAATCATTGTGTATACATGTGTTTAATGCTATTATACCCTAGTATTTATGCATATGAAATTTAAATACTTATATATGTATATACCACAGCTTTCTTAAAAAATATATCACATGCCTATAAAGTTGAGCTTAAGGAACAGGGAAAATGCTCAAAATGATGAATGTATGTTTTACATAAAGTCATGGATTCAATCCCCAGCAGTGCATATTCATTTGATTACCATCAGGAGTAATCCTTAGTCCTGATCTAAGAGTAAACACTTGAATACTTATAAGTATTTCTCCAAAACAAAAATAAAATGCGATGGAACATTTTATTTACTGGAATCATAACATAGAGGTTGACGCTTGCCTTGCATTTAACCGATCCCAATTTCATCTGCCAAGCACTGTATCCACAATTTTTTTTAATTGGGGAAGTATACCTTGTTTGTTTTTGTGTTTCAGATTAGTTACATATACTTCTTTAAAATTTTTTAAGATGGTGGGCCAGGCAGTGGCGCAAGAGGTAGGGTGTCTGCCTTACCTGCGCTAGCCTAGGATGGACCGCGGTTTGATACCCGGGTGTCTCATGTGGTCCCCCAAGCCAGGAGCGACTTCTGAGGGTATAACCAGAAGTAACCCCTGAGCGTCACTGAGTGTGGCCCAAAAACAAAACAAAACAAAATTTGAAGATGGTGACTTTTCCTTTAAATTTTATAGTTCTTTTTTTCTTTTTTAAAATTTTATATTTCTAACAAGACTTCCCAGTAAGTATGGTCATATCAACTCCCACCATTTTCCAGTTATTTTTATTATTTTAAGTTCTCATGTTTTACATTTTAATTTGATAAAGCATTAAGGAAATAATGTAACCTACTTAATTACTAAATCTGAATGCTTATCTTAATGCAGTAGAATTAGATGCAAGATTGGAAAAAATAGGACTTTTTACCACTCAATATAGGGAAGTGCCTATCACAGAGAAAGATAACCCAGGAGATGATAATCCTCATTTGGGTATGAGTGAAAATGAAGGCTAAGATAAGAAACCAGCTGACATTAAGTCAAACCAAACTTAGAACTCTTGTTCAGTTGTTTAATCAGTGTAAACAGATTTTTCTGTATTAAATTCCATTGGCTACTGCATTTTCTTCAAACATAGGATTAAAAGAAAATAAAATCAAGCCTGTTTTATTATATTTTAGAGCAAACATGGAAATGGCAATTTGATCTCAGAAAGGAAAAAAAGGATCCCCAGTTTACTGTTCAATTTTAAGGGTCTGTCCAGAAATAAAAAAGTCATAGAGCTTTTATGGAACTAACAAACATAGAGGATCTCACATCTGGCCAGTCCACCTGTGCAGTGTTTCTTATTGCCAGAATAATCCCTTTGGCATCTGTGAGCAGCAAGAAACAGCTTCTTGATCCTCCCTGAGCTTGCCTTTATGATCTAAGGAGTGTGAACTATAAACTTTCAAGCAAGCACTGCTGTTGTTCTGTGATCTCTGTCCTGCTAGTTGAAAATGAAAATTTTTGTTTCCTGAAATATTGGAAAAAATATGTGATATAGAATGAGAGAACAATAATCCTTAATTCTACCATTTTAAAAATATCATGGAAAAATTTAACACCAAGGTACATAAAATCTATTTAATAAAGACTAAGTCTGGGGCCAGTAAGGTGGCGCTAGAGGTAAGATGTCTGCCTTGCAAGCACTAGCATAGGACGGACCGTGGTTTGATCTCCCAGCATCCCATATGGTCCCCCCAAGCCAGGAGCAATTTCTGAGCACATAGTCAGGAGTAACCCCTGAGTGTCAAATGGGCGTGTGCCCCAAACCAAAATAAATAAATAAATAATTAAATAAAGACTAAGTCTAGAATAAACAGGTTTGCTGTTTGATCAATCATTTACATTTTTTTCATTCCTTGTTTTCTAATTTTTATAAGAACTGAGGATAAAGAGGGTTAAATAGGAAGACATAATGAATCAGGATTGAGGAGGTGAGAGTATAGGAGTTTGGAGCAAGAGATGGGGGAGGAGAGATAATATATAACAGGGGATATATACAGTATATATACATAGATTGTTTATAATACAGATTAGACCAACAAGAGGAATCCATTATATATACACTCATGCCCACTTATAGACGGACATTAGAAATGTATTTAATGATTGTAGTTGGAGGTCTGACACTTATGGAATGGATCAGAGTACATGAAAAATAAATTAATTTAAAAAAGTAAATAGACTAAAAATAAATAAAATAAATTTAAAAAATTAAAAAGAGGTTGGAGCAGTGGCACAGCTCTAAGGCATCTATCTGTCTTGCCTACACTAACCCAGAATGGTCCTCACTTTGATTCCCAGGAGTCTCATATGTTCCCCCAAGCCAGGAGCAATTTCTGAGCATAGAGCCAGGAGTAACCCCTGAGCATCACCAGGTGTGATCCCAAAACTAAAAATAAATTATTTTTAAAAAAATTAAAAATTGGGTTGGCATATCAGAGGGAAAAGGTTTTCCAGTTTCTAGGCACTTCATCAATGGCAGAAGTGAACTTTGCTAAATGAACTTTTTGAGATTAGATCAATCACACTTTTAAACAACTGTGGTAGTCCATGAAATATAGGCAAGATATGAAACATAATCTTATATACATGTTTTTTAACCGATTCAAGATATATTCCAGCTTTTGTTTGTTAATTTTATCACTATTTTGCACATTTCTCATTGTAGGTTATAGGTAAAACTACAATATCTGTGAATAATTCATAACTTAATATATTTTTGGAAATCATCAATAGATATTTGATAATTGCTTTAAGTAGTCTTTACATCAGGTCTCCACTTCTGAAGTATTTGCTATCCTTGTAACATGCCACATCTCTTCTGAAATTTTTGAGACTCATCTTTTTTAAACAATAATTATATGTCCTAATATTAAATTGTGTGCTGGAGATTTTTGTGTATGCTATTGGGAGTGTCTTGAAAACCCACAGGAATTTCTGCATAAAGAACCTATATGCTAAATGATGAAACATTCTACCTTGAACTAACTAGAGGGTCAGAAATAAATATGGATAAAATTGAAAGAGCACATATTAAGGTGCCATGAGACACAAGGATAAATGAATCCTGGGTATCAACCAAATGCCATTCCTAATAAGGGATGAGTTTGTCTGGAAATGATAGAAAACCTCATATGGAAAAGTTTCATCTCCATCAAGATTTTAGGCCCTAGCCTAATAGAAATGACATGCAAAACAAAATAATCACTCTATTACATCCCTAGTCAAGTCTTTTTGTTCTACCCATTCACAATAGCAATTGTCTCTTCTTTAAGTCTCTTCCTATGCACTCTTTTAGGACAGTGTAAGTGCTGATAGCCCTGCCTAGAGGACATAGAAGTGTCCTAACCAGATTTAAGATCAGTTTTGCCACTTGCTGTGTGACTTTAGATGTTACATTGATAAAATATCCTTCTTTAATTGGAGTTGCTAATGAGTTTATAATTAAGTCTATGTTTCAATGCTTTAAAATGCTCCCCTCTGTTCGAGTTGTCACATGAATTTTAATCAAATGTCTTAACTCAGTGGCCTTAGGCTCTCAAAGATATTACCAATGGATTTATTTAAAAAATATTCACTCCAACACCACTGTGCTAAAAGATAGCATATAATCTAGCTTTATAAAGTTGCTTCACAGAAAGGATGATGAACTTCTCTACTCTACCTAATAATTTTGATTCATCTTTCTCTGTAAATAAACATTTGACATCCAGATATCGATAACAGACACTATTAGTTTAATGTCTAGATACAATGCATATATTTTTTACCAAATTTATCTTGGTCTCAATGATATAATATTGTGCTAAGTATATGGTAAACATTAGATAATTATTCTTTTGGGGGGTTTGGGCCACACCCAGTGACGCTCAAGGGTTACTCTTGGCTATGCATTCAGAAATTTCTCCTGGTTAGGGGACCATATGGGATGCAGGGGGATCGAACCATGGTCTCTTCTAGGTTAGCACGTAGCAAGGCTAATACTCTCCTGCTTGTGTCACCACTCTGGCCCCTAGATAATTATTCTTAATAAAGAATTACAACTTAAATATTTTGTAGAACAATGACAGGCATTTATCGGGCATCCCCAAAATTTGGCAAGTAATTTTCAAGTTTCTGTAATTTGGCTCTTGATATTAATCTTTACCAGAATTGTGTAAAAAAAATAGCACAAATAAAGTGATGCATTTGGTCTTTGTCCTTAACCAGTCTACTTACATATAATTAAAAATTATGATATATTTTTACAGAGGATTGACTGATATTGACATTCAGATTATTATATGAGAATTATAAATTAGGGGGGAGAGAGACAATGAAATGAACTGGATAAGAAATAATTAAAAATGTTGAGGAGAAAAATGCAAGCATTCTAAGTAAAGAGATATCAGGGTGATATAGAGATGCATGGCAGAGTTGAGGGACAATGGAAAAGACAGAGGATGTAATCTAAATTTCAGTTTTAACAAAAATCATTTGTGATCCTTCTGCATTCTTCCCATTGTTTTTTTTTAAAAGAGAAAGATAAGAAACTCAATAAAAATAAAAGATTAAAGGAGTTGTAATTTAGAAAGAAGTAAATGAAAACTACTCTCATTCATCAACTTTAGTTGCTATGGAAACTGTTGGTAAGGCTTCATACAGAGATCTGGAAGCAAGGTCATCTAGGTATTTTTTGTCCTGTTAGACTGAATATTTTTGGAGTGATTGAACAACCTAAATCTATCCTTAGGCCAAGTCTGGAAGTTAATGTCAGGATTACTGACAATAGATTTGTTTTTAATTTAATACTTCAAACATAATTACATGATTAAATAATTTATAATAGTCATTGAATTTTCTAAATGAGAGAGAAAAGACAACAGTAGTCAGTGGAAATTAGAAAAACACTAGAAAAAATTTTCACCCTAGCAAATATAGAGAGGAATTCACACTAAATGTTTTATGAATAAATGTTAAAAATGGTGTCTCTGTAATTTGGAGACTATATAAAATTCTAGTTTAATATTTAGAGTGGTAACCTGATATCATCTCATGCTGTGATTTAGTCTTGATTTGGCTTAAAGAGAATATAATACAATGAACAAATAGGTATCAAATCTAATTTTTTATGTTCTTGTTTGATTGTTTGAACTAAATTCTAATATATTTATATATATTTTGTTATCATTGCTTTAATATGTAATTTTTAAATACCTTATGAGTTTAGCTTGTCATTTCCCAGAGCAGGCTCCAAGGTGATATTCAACTGTGAGAAGTGAGACAGACCAAGAATAAACCTAGAATAACCCTAGAATAAAATCTCTTTGCTGTAGCACTAGCACAACATAATTCCCTTTGTTTTGCCAGAACTACTGTATGTATATATCTGAAGGCTTTTCATGCACCATTTTAAAACATTCTGGGCCTAACATCTTTAATAGTATCATTGAGATTCCAAATGTTGGTGTGTTTCTTTCTAAAACAACAATATCAAAAAATATCTATATATTTTTTGATATTGTTGTTTTAGAACAACAATGTGTATACACACACACACACACACATATATATATATATACACACATCCCACACCTAATTATAAAGAATTTATTTGGAAGACAAGAGTAGGACCAAGAGGTGATATAAAGAATTAAAAATGAGATCACTAAATGACTGTTATCAACTTCTGGGATGTGGAGGGGATTGATGACATTATAATTCCAGTTAAGAATACATATCATAAAATTTGGCCTCTAGGGGAAATTGAATAAATAACTTGCTATTAATTCTTTATTGAGAAATGCTTCTGAAGGACTGCATTCTCTATAACTTCTCATTGATTCTGGGGTATAAAATTGGCCAATGGGAGATATTATGAGTTGCAGAGAAAGAAAATATAGGGAATTTTAATGTACTGCTATATTAGGGTTGAAAATTATAACTAGACATCCCTAATACCTTCTATATTTTACTTATTTCATAGCAGAGAATCAGATTCCTGGTTTGCTACATAAATATCTGTATGATACATAAGTAATTTCTCAAGACCTGTGGAGTTTTTATGTATATTTTATATTAGATATTTGATTCATATTAGAATCAAATGACTACCCTGATATTCTGTATTCACTGTGAACCAGTTAAGTCAGTGTATTGGCCTCATAATAAGAAGTTTTTAAGGGGCCCGGGAGATAGCATGGAGGTAAGGTGTTTGCCTTTCATGCAAAAGGTCATCGATTCGAATCCCGGTGCCCCATATGGTCCCCCGTGCCTGCCAGGAGCAATTTCTGAGCATGGAGCCAGGAGTAACCTCTGAGCAATGCCGGGTGTGACCCAAAAACCAAAAAGAAGTTTTTTTTTTTTTTGGTTTTTGGGCCACACCCAGTGACACTCAGGGGTTACTCCTGGCTATGTGCTCAGAAGTCTCCCCTGACCTGGGGGACCATATGGGGCACGGGGGATCGAACCGCGGTTCGTCCAAAGCTAGCGTGGTAAGGCAGGCACCTTACCTCCAGCGCCACCACCCGACCCCATCGAAAAAAGAAGTTTTTAAAACCAAGATCTAGTATTGCTACTCTTGCTCAACTAATGCATGAATACTTTCTCCAAATTTTGACAGATGGTCATTTTGAGCTCTTTTTAAAACACTTCATGGGAAGCAAGTTCACTATTCTCAGAAGAAACCATTCTCTTTCTTGACAGCACTAATTGTTCCAATTTTTTTGTTCTTATGGTGAACGAAAACTTGTCTCTGTACATTTCATCAGTCATCCTAGCTTTGCACTTTGGAACAATGCAAAATAAGTCTATTCCATTTTCTACATGACTGCCCTTTAGATATTCAAAGGGAGTCATAATGCCCCAACTTGACCTTCCTTTATACACTCTAAAGAGTTTCAGTTCTTTCAACAATTGCTATTCAATATTCTTTAATAGTACTTGAAATTGCCAAAAGCACATACATCTTGTTGAATTCTCATCTGACCTATGTTCTTTGCATTGTAAAATATAAAAGAATCCAAGTATTACACGTATTACTTGTGTTTGCATGTATGTGGCAGTGTGTAAGTTGTCAATAGGGGCGTGCCCATTTAAAATATGCCCACTTTAGTGGAAAAATGTCACATATAAATATATTGTTTCATTATATTTCCCAGAATTTACTTTTTCTAGTGCATTATTTTCTTCTTGGTTAGAGAACCTCAATCTTTCCATTGTTTTCCAGATCAAAGCAAAATTTATTTTACTATGAGTGATATGGAGCCAAGTGATAAAGGTAGAACTTTGCCATTTGTCCTTTTCATAAGTAATGAGTTCTGAGATACATATATTCAAAACTGAAAATTAGTAAAACAAATAAATTTACACATGATTCACATTAATTCACAAAGAAATCAAACTTTTGTGATATTCAAGGGGAAGCGATTCTTTACTCAATTAAGGCTACAAAATCTGAGGAGAATACTTAGACATTTCCTGGACAAGTACAATGTAACAAACTTTTGCTGTGCTAGAAACAGAAAACATGCTTGTTTGCCTACACCACAAATGAAATGAGAACTCCAGTTGACTATGTATACAATTTCTAAAAATGACTTAGGACTGGAATGATGATCTTGTCTCTAGTGGGCAGGGTATATTTCTTGCATGTTGTCCCTGGGATGAGATTAACTGACCTCAGGGACTATTGTCAACATTTTATTGTAGGGTATTTGTATACACAAAACCCATGGAAGATAATTAGCATGCAAAAATAATTAGTTTGTAGTTTATGATCTGCACCAGACCATTTATCCATTAGTTTCCAGATATTTGAGAAGCACTCCTGTCTCCATCCCCAAACATAATGAAAAGGAGCATTAGAGTCAACAGAGATACTGGCTCTTCTTTTGAATGAGTGTATTTAAGGCAACATTTAACCAACAATAGTAAGAAACAGTTTTATATTTCCCTCCTCATTGCTCTCTAAGTGCATAGTCTCCTAGAGCTTAACCTTCTAATTGTGTTTAGTAAAAGTCAGTGAATGATCTTCTACTTAGAAGACTATACTGAAGTCTGCTGGGTCTTGGCTTCTCTGCTCTAGAATGCTTAGAAGCTGTTTTGTCAAACTTTTGGAGTCAGTAAATCAAGAGGCAATTTCTATCCTTCAGTTAAAGTTTGATTCTATAAAAACGTCAAAACAAAGAGATAGCATAAATACTATTTTTGTAATTCTGGACTAGGTTTATTTTGAAGTTGATTTTTAATTTACTAAATGGTATCTATATGAAGTACTTTCAATAACCTCTCCAAAATCTCATTCTTCCCCACTTACATCCTGTCATAACTTAAATTCTATACAGATATTCACCTTGTACTTACCATCTGTTGAAAGTAAACAGACTCCCAAATCCAACTTGTAGCTCTCATCTAAATAAATCATTTGTATCTGATTCTCTACCCGAAGTTGCTTCTGCTAGGGGTGTATGACAAAATCAAAGCGCAATATTATTTTTGTTATGAAAAAGTGGTTCTTAGAAGTATCAGATCCTTTCTTCACATTTGTCGTTGTCTTAACTCTGATAGTTTGGGCAACTTTAAAACTAAAAATAACATTCTGGAATAAGTAAAATAGAAAATATTGATAAAGCAGTATCATGGTAAGCCAAAGAAATTCCCTTTCCTTTTGGCTGCATGAAATGACAGATTTTACAAGTTTCCTTAAATCTTAAAATTGCAACATTATTTTTAGCTTCGTTTTTGTATGAGAGGATGTTCTATAAATTTTTGGCTTGTTTTATAACTTTTTACCTTCTTTACCTGTGTGACACATAATTTTTCTGTTCTTCAGTCAACAAAGACTTGACTTGCCATGTTTGATTTGCCATGTGTAACTCAACTCAGTGAATAGTACACTAGGATAGATGTTTGGAATGTGGCCTACAGTCTGTACACCTGACTTTCTTCCCTACAAGTTTCCTGTAAAAAAATTCCTTAATTGTTTCTAACAACTTGAGAGCTACTTTACTCTATGTGAAGTCCCTGTAGAAATATTCTCCAGCCATGTTCTTCTAATAGAAACAATTGCCTTTTCCTGATCAAATGAGATTAATTTCACTTTTAAGATATTGAGTTTCTTGTGATATTAAGGTCATTTGGATAAAAATATCAAAGTATTTGGTAGATATTTTGCATTATCACAGATAAAAGATGATAACTCATTTTCTGAGTTAGAGTTTGGAACTCTTTATTTCATTATCTATCTTTTTATTTATTTATTCTTTTTTATTTAGGTCATAAACCTGCTTAAAGGTTCAAAGAGCAAAATTTGTTGTTTGTTTTGCAGACCTTATATCTTATGCCATAATTGCTAAACTTCTTGCAGTAGCATAACCATAGACTTGTAAATTAATGAAGGTGTTCCAGTAAATTCTATTTACAAAAATAGGCATATCATCCTTGGCCTACAGGTGGTTGTTTGCTAACACCAATTCCTTATTATTGAAAAGTAAGATTATTTTTTATTACAAAATCTTTATTTAAACACAATAATTATGAATATGTTTGTAGATGTATTATTAATTTATATATTTTGTCTGTTTGCTCAATAATGAAATGTAAATCATACCTGAATACATTTAATACCTGATCTTTTACATCTTAAGAGTAAAGACATATATCAAGTGACCCCCAAGGCTTTCCTTCTAGAGTTAATATACAATTTTCTGCGATTACAATAAAAACTATAACAATTTCTTATAAAAACTGAGCAAATAAAAATCATATTTTCTTCTTTGGAATGTAAATACATAATTATGAATCTACTATCAAAGAGCAAATGCCAGACAAGCAATATGCCCAATTTTATGAGACAAGCAAGGATTCTAGGGACTTCAAAAGAAAAAAATTCAGGATTTAGAGGTATAGTACAGCAAGAAGACTGTTTGCCTTTTTTTGTGGCCGTATACAAGTTCAATCACTGTACCCAAAATGGTCTCCCCGAGCACTGCCAGGAATAATTCCTGACTATAGAGCTACAAGTTAATCTTTGAGCATTGATAGATGTGGCCAATAAAACCAAAAACAAATAGCAAACACAAAGAGAAAAACTTTATTCAAATTTTGAAAGACTTGAGAGATATCACATCTTTGATATCAAGACCATTATTATGGTTAGGGATTAATAATTAATATGTTAGATGCTATGAAATGTATATTAATTATTAGGACTTACCTAATTGCTAAAGTTTTTCTTTTCATTATTGTTATAATTAGTTTTTGCAAAGTTTTCTAAAATCAAATGATAGTATTTTCATTTGAGATGTTGAAGTGTAGTTTAAGAAATCGTTAATAATTTGGCTTAATATCGAACACCAAATAGATGTCAGAACTTTGAGGTTATAGTATCATTTCTGCTTAACTCTCTTAGTATAATTAAATGTGATTGGTATCTTTACAAAGAGAATAAAATTAAAATGCTGAAATCTACATCGCATTAGAGTAATAAATTATCTTACTAATCCTTCTTTACAGCAATGGTAGAATTCACATAATGTAGTCCTCATACTCAGTATTTCCATTCTTCATCATTGTGTTTTGTTTGCCTTTTTTGTTGCTGTTGTTCTCAGGTGCTATTAAGATCATTGATCAGGAGTCATTCCTGGTAATGTTGGGAATTTGTGTCATGTCAAATTTCTAGTACTGAAATCCCCATCCAGGCTTTCATACAAAGCATGTTCTTCAGCCTGTTTAACTAGTTCAGTAGCCCTGTGCACCCTCCTTATTTAAAAGCAATTGACCATGACCAGAAGCAGCAAACTATAAAAACAAACTTGCAGTTATGGAGAATAGTAGCATAATCAAATAAAACTTACAACAAACTAAATATGACACACACCTAATGATATACATAATGCAATTTTGAGACATGGTAATTAGGTCTAAATGGTAAACTGTTGACATAAATGACTGTAATTAGTATTGCTTCTGCTCAGGTAAGCACTATGTTAAATTTTGCAGTTCTCACATTGTTGGTTCTTTGGAATTTATAAATTATCATCATTGTTGACATATTTTATAAACAGAAAATAAAGACTTTGGGAATTTGTGGCTAAAATGTATTTTTATGTATTTTTAATCAGTTTATTTGCATTGTTTTTTGTTAATTTTGCAAAGGACTTGAGGAATCATCTGCAATAGCTATATTCACTGTAATAGTAAAAATACAAATACAATGTTAAGGCATAAGAATCAAAGAAATTATTGATTAAAAAAGAAAACTTTGACAATAAAAGTAGCTAAGAATTATATTTCTTGAAGTAATGACTATATATGCTAGTAACTTTGTAAATTAAATGCCTAATCCATCAATTCATTTCTTATTAACTTAAAAAGAGTTCACAACACATCTTCTAGTTGTTTTATTTTTCTAAATAGATCCAGAAGACCAACTGTGTTTACTGAGTTTATTTAGCTGATTAATGAATAGGGTTCTGATTCCAATTCCTTCAAAATGATTTCAAAGTCAGAGTCCACTGTACTGAATGGGAGAGGTCTTGTAGTGAGAATATAGTAATGGTGATGATGATACCTTGATTTGGGGAAAATTAATTTTAGTTTGGTAACTAGTTAAGTCTTATGTAGACCAATATTATGAATAAAATATGCAGCTTTGAATGGTCAACGCAACCACCTGTATGTGACAAGGAGCATTGAAAACTCTGGAGACCAATAGCACTAATATTACATAAAGTTTTATTTTGAGAGTAGATGACATTTTGAAGTGTTAAGTTTGAGATTGCCAAGACCAAATCATTATATCTTCAACACCTCCCTGTAAAGGAACTTCCATATTTAAAACAATATAGTTACCTTAAAAGATAATGATTTAGGGGCTAGAACTTGGACACGGAGCAGTAAGGTGTCTGCCTTGCTGGCACTAGCCTAGGACAGACAACAGTTCCATTCCCCCGGCTTCCCATATGGTCCCTCAAGCCAGGAGTGATTTCTGAGTGCAATGCCAGAAGTAACCCCTGAGTGTCACCAGATGTGACCCCCAAAAAATATCCAAAAAAAAAAGATAATGATTTAGGGGTCAGAGCGGTGGTGTAAGTGGTAAGGCATCTGGCTTGTGTGCACTAACCTACAAAGGACAGCTGTTCAATTTCCCAGCATCCCTATGGTCCCCCAAGCCAGGGGAGATTCTGAGCACATAGCCAGCAGTAATCCCTGAGTGTCACGTCATGTGGCCCAAAAAACAAAACAAAAGCAAAAAGATAATGATTTATGTGCTGACTGCAAAGCAAAATGTTCATATTTGTTTTTAAAATTTTTATAATTTAGTAATCTCTGAAAACCCTTAAATTTTATCTGACCACTCACAATTAAGATATTGATAATTAATTTTTCAAGATATTTTCAAACTTTGTCCATATATTCAACATCCACAGGGATGATTCTGAGTGTTTGGAAAATATTTCCTGATCAGATGGTATCTTAAATGCTTAAGAATTAAGGGAACAGTAAAGAATGAATAATGCTTTTTTTTTTTTTAATATAGAAGAAACACATATGCATAGCATGTGTGGACTCAATTAAGATATAGCCCTTTCTCTGGAGTTAAATCCAGATCTTGTGCTGTTAATTTAATGACATTGATCATTCTATTCATATATACTTCTCTCGGTTAAAATTCTATGAGCTAAAGATTAATGCAGTGCACTTAAAGTTCATGGCATGAAGCCTAGAACATAATAACTGCACAACACATGTTGGATGTCTTTATTCTCATAATTGAATAAACTGAAGGATATGTTTAAATGTGTAATATGAAACTGGGAGTCAAAAAAGGTAAATATGTCAGTAATAATGGAGTATGTAGGTAGCATTTTGCTATCCTGAAGCCCTTTTTATAAAGTATTTTGTTTAAAAATAATAACTGAAAAATATTTAAAATACATTAAATATAAGTAGTTAATATGGATTATTTAATGCACTCCAATTATTGCACTACGTATTAAATAACAGTATAACTTTGTTTTACTTTTGTAACAAAATGATGAGATTATTCCTCTCATATGCATTTACATTTTAATACATTAAATTCAGACACAAGAGGTCAAGTTATTTATAATGTATAAATTATATACATTATTATGTAAGTTATATTGCATAATATATAATTATTTTATATTATAAATTATATATTATATAGTATAAATTATATAAGTTATATCCAAACAGTCTAAGCAATAGCTGTCTTGGCTGATGTTTAGCACTATTTATGCTATTCCGTACTTGACAGACAAAACCCTCATCAATGAATTGCAAATGTTGGCAATATTATTAAAATTGAACAAACAAAACTGTCTATTTAATATCACCCTAATTCTTTGGTTGAAATAAAACATAAATGTAGAATTTAAAACAGGAGTATAAAACAATCATTTTTGTTTGCTTTTAATGCATTACCAAAAGTCAGATCTAGGGCCTCATGAATACTAAATTAAGTCATATCACCAAATCAAGATGATCTTTTTAAAATTGTAATTTCATCTACATTATAGGGAAAAATCTCACTGATACCATTTTCAAAAGTAAGATAGAAATTAGTTAATATGGAAATATGTAATTTAGTTACTAATAATCATACTTATTACCAATATATCATATATTTTGAGGTATACTATTTATTATTAGCATATAATTCTGCTGTCTCACTAATCAGTTAGTGATCACACAATTAACAGAACATTTTGAAAATAAAATCTTTTAAATTTAAATAAATTAACCCTTTAAATCTAAAAATAAAGGGTTCAATCAATTTGCCAGTAATAGTATTAAATTATATTTAGCAATAAAATGTTATATTATTTAAGATGTCACTAATGTTATTTAAATAAAGGCTATTATTTAGCTGATACATTCTGGAACCACTGTATGGTCATTATGTTAAGAATTATGGAATTTAAGTTTTTATATCTCATTTCAAAAATATGAAAAACCAGAGCTAAAAAATGGAATCAGTAAGAACTAAGAGCAGAACCAGATTAGAACTAATTTATGTTGATCGCCATATTTGCTATATCAAACAAAATATATATCACCCTCAACTTGCCAATAGTTTAATGATACATTAAAATATAGCTAGCAGAGAAGTTCCTTTGTTTATATCAAATCAACATCATTGAAAAACCTCAGAAGAAAATCATTTAATCTGTCTAGCCATGGAGCATTTTCATTTACTGAAAATGTCAATTTGGGATTAGGATGCCTGAAGTGTCAGTGTCAGGTTAAATCTGAACTAAAATCTTCATGATCAAAATGCTGGTTGGCAGGATCTGTTATTCTACATAAAATTAAACAAGTAAACTATCCACCTTTTTCACTTAAACATCAAGAAAAGTAGCATCAACATTTTTGGAAATAACATTTTTCCCACATCTGGTGGAGTTAGGAAATGGGGGTCATTCCCAGAGATGCTAGGTGGGTTAGGAGTGAGAGGGCCTCCCAGTGGTGCTTGGGAACCATGTGGTGCTAAGGAGCAAACTCCAGCTCCTATATATAAAGCAAATACACTAGCCCTTGGGCCAATCTTTCTTCCCTTGAATATCTCATTTTGAAATCAGTGTGGTTTCTCTTACAACTGAAAAGAAAATAAAAGCTGCTATATCCTGTGCTAGCTTTCCTTTGTATCCTATTTTCACAGTTTAGGGAATGTAGAGAAAAATGTTTGCATTTTTCCAGGAAGAATAAATAAATTCATTTTAGCTTCGAGTTATTGTCAATACATTATTATTATTATTATTATCATTATCATTATTATTATTGTTATAATAATTATTATTGTAACACCCGGCGGTGCTCAGGGGTTACTCCTGGCTGTCTGCTCAGAAATAGCTCCTGGCAGGCACGGGAGACCATGTGGGACACCGGAATTTGAACCAACCATCTTTGGTCCTGGATCGGCTGCTTGCAAGGCAAACGCCACAGTGCTATCTCTCTGGGCCCATGCATTATTATTTAAGAAGTAAAACTCTTCTTTTAAATTCACAACTTAATCACTGTTATTTAGTATTTCAACATCTGCAGCTTACAGAAATGAAATCTAATCATTCTTTTTTTAATTTGTATTTATTTCCAGTGAATTGGAAAACATATTCTCCTGGTTTTGGACTCTGAAAGCATTAAGGAAGTACCTGTGTTTTTGAAGTTGTTGAGCCATTTATACAGAGATTCATTCAAGTCAGACCTATCCAATCACTGCTTAATATCTAGGCATATCTGTAAGCATGATAATACTTCCCTGTCTTCATGGGATATCTATTATAGTAAAGAATAAATAAATGCATTCTATAATTTTACATAATCCAATATTTTATGAGGTAAATCAACCATAGTTCATACAGTAATATTAAAAAATCTATCCTTGAGAAAGTAAGATTTGAATAAATCCTAAAAAACACTGGAAAGCAAGATTTGGAGGGAGTGATTTCTTAGAGGGCAAGGGCTGTTTATGCTACAACTGTGAGTAATTGGTTAACCTCTCAGAGTGCTTGGAAATATCACATAGGGAGATGCAAAGAAGAAGGATGGGCGGACAAGATGCAGTCATAGAAAGCCACATAAGATCAGAAGTAGAGTTAAAATTTTATTCTAAATATGATAAACATTATTAGAGGATTTTGAGCAGGAGTTTGAATGAAATGATTTAAATGGCTTTAAATTTGGGGCTGGAGTGGTGGCACTAGAGGTAAGGTGTGTGCTAGCCTACGATGGATCACTGTTCGTCCCCCAGCCTCCCATATGGTCCCCCCAGCCAGGAGCCATCTGAGTGCATAGCCAGGAATAATCCCTGAGTGTCAATGGGTGTGGCCCTTTAAAAGAATAATGACTCATTTAAGCAACATTATAAAAGGTTGACTACAGATTTATTATTTTTTCTTGAGCTACTTGACTTGTGAGTTGTCTGGAGAAAGAGTTTTGATGGACTTAGTAACACAAAGTGAGGAGACACCGAATGTAATGATTGGAATCAGAATCCAACTGAAAACATTATTATGCACAATATTTGACAATGCTTATATAAATATGGTAATTTTGTAAAGTATATTCCTAGGAGTGGTAGAGCTGGATCGTATGGGAGTTCGATTTCCATTTTCTGGAGGAATCTCCATATCGCTTTCCATAAAGGTTGAACTACACGGCATTCCCACCAGCAGTGGAAAAGAGTTCCTTTCTCTCCACATCCCCGCCAACACTGTTTGTTCTCGTTCTTTGTGATGTGTGCCAATCTCGGTGGTGTGAGGTAGTACCTCATAGTTGTTTTGATTTGCATCTCTCTGATGATTAGTGATGTAGAGCATTTTTTCGTGTGTCTTTTGGCCATTTGTATTTCTTCCTTGTCAAAGTGTCTGTCCATTTCTTCTCCCCATTTTTTGATGGGATTAGATGTTTTTTTCTTGTAAAGTTCTGTCAGCGCCTTGTATATTTTGGAAATTAGCCCCTTATCTGATGGGTATTGGGTGAATAGTTTCTCCCAATCAGTGGGAGGCTCTTGTATTCTGGGCGCTATTTCCTTTGAGTACAGAAGCTTCTTTGCTTAATATACTCCCACCTATTAATATCTGCTTTCACCTGCTTGGAGAGTGCATTTTCCTCCTTGAATATGCTTGTAGTCTCAA
The DNA here is from genome assembly GCA_004027635.1 of Crocidura indochinensis. Taxonomy (NCBI): domain Eukaryota; kingdom Metazoa; phylum Chordata; class Mammalia; order Eulipotyphla; family Soricidae; genus Crocidura; species Crocidura indochinensis. Next base: position 58,986 of record PVKC010000778.1, read on the forward strand.
TGTCCTGCAGTGTTTTGCCTACGTGTTGTTCTATGTATTTTATGGTTTTAGGTCTGATATCAAGGTCTTTCATCCATTTGGATTTCATCTTCGTACATGATGTTAGCTGGGGGTCTAAGTTCAACTTTTTGCAAGTGGCTCGCCAGTTGTGCCAACACCACTTGTTGAAGAGGCTTTCTTTGTTCCATTTAGGATTTCTTGCTCCTTTATAAAAAATTAGGTGACTGTATGTCTGGGGAACACTTTCTGAGTATTCAAGCCTATTCCACTGATCTGAGGGCCTGTCCTTATGCCAATACCATGCTGTTTTGATCACTGTTGCTTTGTAGTAAAGTTTGAAATTGGGGAAAGTAATTCCTCCCATGTTCTTTTTCCCAATGAT
>PVKC010000779.1:0-45122 GCA_004027635.1 Crocidura indochinensis
ACCTTAAATTATATATTATTATTTTAGTTATAATATAGCTGAAATAGTATAGCTGATCTCTTGTCTTTCAATTGCCAATTTAGCCTCAATCCCTAACATCAAAAATAATCTCCAAATTACACTAGGGGGCCAGAGTGATAGCACAGCTACCACAGTGGTAGGACATTTGCCTTGCACATTGTTGACCTGGAGTGGAACTGGGTTCAAGTCCTGGCACCTGGTATGGTCTGCTCAGAGATTCCTGAGTGCTGAGCCTGGAGTAATCCATGAATACTGCCAGAAGTGGCTCAAAAGAAAACAAACAAATAAACAAAACAATATCAAAAAGTTTGCCAGACATGATTCCGAAGCATAGAAAAACCATGAGTAAACCTGGAGCAGTCTGGATATTTCACAAAATAAACAACAAATAACTATTTTATTAGTAGTAATAATAAATTTTTTGTATTTAAGTAAGATTTTCATTTGCTTATACAATGGATATTTTAAATGGCTAATTTCTTCTGTGAACAAGATTCACTGCTTTTTTTGTTATATTATAGCACAAGAAGTAATAATTGATAAAAATACTGAGACTATATATATAATATATATATATTGCATGCTTCTCATGGATGTGACTTTATTCTGATAAAATGCAAAATCATCACTATAATTAAATACAACAAACCACATTTAACTTTAGTAATAACCTTAGTAATAAAATTTTTCAGTGATAGGGTCTCAAAAGACCATCAATGATAGGTTATTTTCAACTTGCTACTTGAAGTTGCTGGAGTGCATTTTATTTAGTCTAGCAAATTAATAGAGCCAAGAGATAATACAGAAACTCAGAGTCTTGCTTTTGCATGCTGCTCAAACCTTGGCACAGCACAATGATTCTTTGAGCACTGCCAGGAGATATTTCTAAGTAGAGTCAAGAGTAATCTCTGAACACTGCCAGGTGTACCTCAATTCCTTTCCCAAAATAAAGCAAGACAAATTCCATATGCTAAGTAAAATAAATTAATTAAATGTGATATTGAAGGAATATATATAAGTATTATTTTATAGGTTATATTCGAAATAAATTCATCAGTGGTTTACTACATTTTCTATACAAAAGGAAATAGTTCTTTTTTCCAATTACCAGACAAAGGCAAAAGCACTAGTAAAGTACAAGAACAAACAAAGCAACTTTAAATTGATCAAAATTTTGATCGGTGATTATTCCAAATTATACAATCAAGACTTCATAACCATACAAAATTCAATTTTATTATTAAACATAAGTACTCATGTGGGCATTGCTAACTGGTATTCTTTTAAAAAATGACAATACGAAATAAAAGGGAGCATTTTATAAAACTTCCCAAAATAAGATTCAGCATTCACTAAACAGGATCTGTACAATTATAGCAAAATTCATCTAGTATTAAAGAATAGCAGTCCTAGACAGTAAGTCTGTGTGTTATTCAAAATAACATAATTATCTCCTCTTTACTAAATTCTGCATGCTTTTTACAAAAGGATGGGAAGAGCTAATTCTCTGTAGTTATGCAAATCCCACCTAGATAGAAAGAACATTATTGGTAATAGCCATGGTCAGTTTATTTCAAGATAATATACCAGGTGCTCACATTGAAAAATACCTGCATTATAATTTCATTCCTGTTGCTGTTTTTTTAATTATGAAGTTCTTCTCAACGGGAAACAATCCTACAGAGAACTTAAACAATTTATTTTAAATGCTATAAACAACAGAGAAACTCAGCTTCTTGAATTCAAAATTTTGGCTTATTTTGAGAGCTCACTGCATACTATCGACAAACTGAACATACAGTAGTGTATGTATAGTAGTGTAATTTATACAGTTGTGATAGATAACCATTTCATAGAGATTTAAGAGAGTTAAATTCTTTGTAGTAATTACTAAGAGTTATGGAATCTTTGCTATTCTAATGAGTATTTTTATAAAACACTTTACAAATAAAATAAGCAGGTTTTTTATTTCAATATAGATTATTGGCTAAACAAAAATAGTATTTAACATATGCTGTGACATATTTAATACTTACCGGTGGTTTAGTAATGTATTGTTGGTTACATGACTCAAGAAAGGGTATTTAAAGGGATCACTATTTAAAAGAGGTACGTGAGTATTTTATTGTGATGAATACATATTTGATTTATATATTAGAGGTCTTGAATCACATTCAAAATGTATAGATTTAATCTATGAGAATAATTAAGTTAATTAATAGCACAACTTAATGTGTAATATGTAAAAGACTAGAGAGAAATGGAACAGCAGAAAAGACACTGCAATTGCTAACCCCTATTTGATCGCAGCATCAAATATGGCCCTCTGAACAGCAAAAGGGATCATTTCTGAGCACAGGACTAACAATAGTCACAGCACTATTGGGTGTAGCCTATAATCCTCCATCTCTCTCTCTCTCTCTCTCTCTCTCTCTCTCTCTCTCTCTCTCTCTCTCACCAAGTGGGTAATGGATACTTAAAGTTTGAAAGTAACTGAAAGAAAACTTATTTTTTTGGCAAGTCTCACTTAAACATTCTTTTGAGTGCCTAATAAATGGACATTTTTGGTAATTAGCATTATCTCTGAGAAGATATTTTTGAATTATCTCATTTAACTGATGGAAAATATTTTAAAAAATTAATTATTGGCCAAGTAAATTAACATTCAAGTCTGTTAGAATTGTTTCCATATCTTGACTATTGTATTTAGTGCTGCAATGAACAAAGGAGCTGCACCTTTCTTTCCAAGTTGCAAAGCTTGCTGGGATTGTACTTTTGTGCTGTTCTACCAGAGGTTGCAAACTCTGTGGCAGCAACATTGATCTCAAGGAGCAGAACAAATGAGACCACATGGGCATTACAGGATCAAATGATGGGTCTTCAGAAATTAACTTCCAACTCAGTTTACTATGTATTTCCCCTGAAAGGTTATCATGATCCTCAAACATCACTGTTTTTACTGATAGAAAAAAATTTGTCTGTATCTTAAATAATAGTAACATAGACTTGTTTAATGGCTGTATATTTCACTGGCATATAAGTCTGCTTAACAGCTAATTTAAATTACTATTTGATTATGATGTTTGGTTCTGGATACTCTCACACATTAGATCTTCCATGTCAACATTGAACTTTAAATGCTTTTTCTTTGAAAATGTCTTGTTACATTTCAGTTTTGTTTGTTTGTTTTGCTTTGGTGTCACTCTCAGCAGTAATCAGTTTATTACTGACTCGGGGGTCACTCCAGACGTTGTTCAGGGGACCAGCAGGGGGTGCTGGAGATGGAACCCAGATCAGCTACTTGTAAGGTAAGCATCCTACACACCCTCCAGTCCTCCATCTTGTTACCCTTTGATCATGATTATTAATTTTTAACTTTTAAAGATTCTTTTAAAGATCTAAATAAAACTTGTATTTTCCTCATTCTGGACTATTGTAAATTTTTTTTTTGGGTCACACCCGTCAGTGCTCAGGGGTTATTCCTGGCTCCATGCTCAGAAATTGCTCCTGGCAGGCACGGGGGACCATATGGGGCACCGGGATTCGAACCGATGACCTTTTGCATGAAAGGCAAACGCCTTACCTCCATGCTATCTCCCGGGCCCCTGGACTATTGTAATTTTTACCACATGCTGAGCTCTACTCTTAAGTCTCTGTAAAAGTTTAAGTCAGTTAACTAGTTGCAGTTCCCACCACTGCCTCTAATTGTAAGAGTTCTCATGTTACTATTTCAGGAAAGAGTTTTAATCATTTTTTGTTAAGTTATTTCTGCTTTATATCTTCCTTGGTATGCATTTCTATATTTTATTTTAATAATATCTTTACTTAAGCACCATTATTTCAGACATATTTGTAGTTTGGTTTCAGTCATAAAAAAAGAATACCCCTCTTTACCAGTGCAACATTCCCATCACCAATGTCCCCCATGTCCCTCTTACATGTTACAGACAATCCAAACATATCATTCAAATACGATGCAATTCTAGATATAAGCCATCAAAATTATCCATAACTAATTTTAGAACAATAAGGACACAAGGATGTCCATGCCACACACTAACAACTATATCATACTACATATGTAAAGACACACAGTCACTAGACCTTTAAGTTTTGCCAATTTCTTTTCTTCCTTCAGTAAACAAAATACATGAGAAGTTAATAGAATGTAAGAATATTTAAAGAAAAAAATCAATTAATTAAAATCTATTCCCTTTATACATGGAAAAATATTTGTAGCAGCCAATATGCATTACTTGTTATATAGGAAAAATGTGTATAGATGATTATTTACCTATTTAATGCTTTTAGTCATTTAAAGAGACAAGTCACAAATATTACTTTCCAATTTTACTTTCCAATTATTCCAAATTACTATTACTAGTAGTAAAATAGTAATTTGTATATTTCCAGAGCACATGACATATGAAGTATGCAGCAGAAGCACAGTGAACACAGGAAAGATTTTAAATAGTTGAGATTTTCACTAAATTGTTGTAAAGCACTTTAAGTGTGGAAGTAAGCTTCTTCAATTATTTTCCCTTAGGATATATCCACCACAGAATTGGTTATTCACATAATAAATCATTCTATTACTTCCATGATTCTTAATGCTGTTTTTAGTTTCATTTTTTGTTTTATCTCATAGTTACATATGAAAACTTGGAAGGAGTATTCCTGTTGCTTAAGATAATAGATTATAAAAACCTACTTGTACAATATTTTAGTATGAGTTATAAAACATGCTTTAGGTCACATATAAGTTACACAGACAAGATTTATGTGTAGCTTCCAAGAATAAGCTAATTTTATATAGTAAACATACTAAATCTAAACCTTAGGAACAGCTATGCTTATGGGAATATTATTATGTACTAACTGTACATTAACTTAAAATTTTATTGCTTACTACAGACTTAATTTTCACAATTTAATTCTAATATTTCATCGTTGCATATTTTCTTATGCAAACCTAGCACTTAAATGAAAAAAATAGATATTGTTGATTTATGATAAAATTTTTTATCTTATACTCAAAGTTCTGAACTGTTTGGAAAAATAACAATTTTTCTTAAACAGAACCATTGGTTGTACAGGATGATGAACTAGTTTTATGTTGTTTAGTTTAAACAGCAAAAACTATTTTACATTCTAATGGAATGCCACATTTTTGTATAAATGCAAAAACTATTATGCACTCTAATGCAATGCCACATTTTTGTATAATCGAATAAATAAAACCTTTACAGAAATATTTCACTAAAAACATAAAAGTTGCTAACAAGTCATTAGCCCAATTCAAAGCTTTTAAGAAGTTTCAGTACATTTTCTTTACTTTTGTTCCATTTTTATTAAAAAGATAATATAATATAATATATATGTTCTGTACTCTGTATTTCTTGGTAAAATGTGCAAGTATGATAAGCATCAATGACAGTGGAAATATACATGATCTTGGTGATTAATCTTGGTTGCAAATAAATATCAGCATTAGTTTTCTTAGCAGAAAATATCGAATAGGAAATAATTGGTTTCATAAGTGTTTTTTAAAGAAAGTTCATTGAAGATGGTGATACAATGTTGATACTATAAGGAAAGAGTGTCTTTGTGTAAATAATAGGTCAACCAATAAAGCACATGCCATTGCAATATTTTTGATACTTTTGCCTCCGTTTCTTACATTTGAAGTGGAATAAACAATTGTATCAATGTGCCAAAACCTTGTATTAAATGAATAAATAACACATGAAATGATATTAAGCATAACTAATCAAGCATTGCTAAATATTAAAAAAGTTCTTAAATAGTGACTATTTTGTATATATGCTTCATTTTATATAATATGACTGTTTTATATAATATGTTTAGAAAATATGTTATGATATTAGAGAAATTTACTTTTAGAAATCAGATCTACATCCCCCAAGCCAGGAGCGACTTCTGAGTGCATAGCCAGGAGTAATCCCTGAGCGTCACTGGGTGTGGCCCAAACCCCCACCCCACCCCCCAAAAAAAGAAAGAAATCAGATCTACACATCTATACCTATAGTCAGATTTTTTTAACTCCTCTCCTAACTTTCTAGTCTCTAATTTATATTTAAGCGCAAAATTTTAGTGTGCTTGACAATGAATCCAAGGTGAGTTTGTAATGGAATATGTATGATTTATAAATAAAGAAAATTTATGAATTTATCACTTTTTTTTTTGGTTTTTGGGCCACACCCGTTGACGTTCAGGGGTTACTCCTGGCTATGCGCTCAGAAGTCACTCCTTGCTTGGGGGACCATATGGGAATCGGGGATCGAACCGCGTTCCGTCCTAGGCAAGCGCAGGCAAGGCAGGCACCTTACCTCCAGCGCCACCGCCCAGCCCCCTAATGTTGAATTTATCACTTATATAATCAAACACCATTCAATCACTTTGTATACAGTATACTATATACTATATATTATACTATATACTCTCTCTCTCTCTCTCTCTCTATATATATATATATATATACTACAGCAGAACATTCCATTTAGGTTATGCATATTTGATATGCAGGAATGTTACATAGTCAATAGGATATAGATTTGACGAGGATAACTAAACATTAGCATTTGAAATGTATTAGTGTAAGAAACACAAAGCATATGAATATCCATTTCCTCTCCCTATAATATTTATAAAAATATTTAAGCTTCAGATAGAAGAAATTTAACATTCTTTTTGACACCTTTTCCTATGAATCAATATATTATTTTTCAGCATATTTATAAAGGATTTGATACTATCCTGTTGTGTTTCTGTAAACATGCTTTAACATTTGATTTATTAATTTTCACTAATTTTAGGTGGAATGAAAAAGACTGCAACTGATATCCTCAAGTTAATAAAGGGTACTTAAGATATGCCAGAAATCGGGGCCCGGGAGATAGCATGGAGGTAAGGCATTTGCCTTTCATGCAAATGGTCATCGGTTTGAATCCTGGTGCCCCATATGGTCCCCCGTGCCTGCCAGGAGCAATTTCTGAGCATGGAGCCAGGAGTAACCCCTGAGCACTGCCGGGTGTGACCCAAAAACCAAAAAAAAAAAAAAAAAAAAAAAGATATGCCAAAAATCAAATTAGAAGCTCAAGTGATAGCACAGCACTAAGGATACTTGCTTAGCAGGCAGCCAATCAAGCTTTGCTCCCTGGCACCCCATATAGTCTTCAGAGCCCACCAAAAATGATCCCATCACATGCTCCCTTCACCCTTGAACCAGGAAAGCCATCCACAAAACATCTAAGTTTGTCTGTAACATCACCTGGAAGCAATCCTCTACCAATGAAGACCCTACCGCTGCTCTGACATCAACCTGCTCAAAAGAGACTTCCCTTAACACTGAGAAGACTTAACAACGACCAGCTTACAGGACAGGGATCTCTGCATTGCCCTTTAATTGTGAAGTGAAACGAGAGGATGCTCCACATCCTGACTTCCATGTAGGATATGCAGATTCCAGGATCTTTAAACAGAAATATGATACCAACAACAAAGACTGTGTGAAAAATAAGTGTGTTGGCACTACAGATAATGTCTTGAATTGGACAAACTAGATTGCCTGGAGCCTAGAGTTGGTCTTATGCCAGGAAACTTCAGGGGTAGGGTCTCCTTGTATTTAGGCCAAGGTTTTTTCTTTCCATGTCCCTCATATTTTGGTGGGCCTATGCAAACAATAATTGCCAATCTAACACCGTTTTTACTATGCTCCTTTGACTATAATCCCTAAAATAAAACCTACTTAAACTTTTGAGGTTAACTTAAACTAATATGCATGTGCATGGAAATTTAAAAATATACTATGCCTTTAATGTTTAAGCATTTACATAATTTTTATGTCTTTAGATTGCTTTGTGTGCTGCTAAGAAATATTATAATGTATTACAATCTGGAGACTTGAGGGACAAAGTAATTGTACATGGGTTCTGCTTTATCTATCTTTATGTTCTTTGGCTGAAAGTTCAAAGTTAAGATGTCAGCAAGGGGACTTCTGAAAATTCTGTTTATGGGTGATTGTCCTTCCACTGTAACTTTACCATGTCCTCTTTCTTTGCATCTTTGTTCTCATAATTAAAAATAAAAAATTTAAAAAAAAAGATCCCATAAGCATACTGGGTGCGACTCAAAAGTTAAACAAACAATGAAAAATAAAATTTAACAATGACCCCTATAGTCTGGTTTTTAGGGTAAGCTATGGAAATACCAAGAGTTATCCTGCTGTATTGATAGTTTCATCTATAACTATCTATCATGCAATGCTATGTTGTACACTTTGCACATGTTGCTTTCACATTTTAAATAACATCTGATATTGATCATTTTTTTGGCCAAGGGAACATGTTCCTGATTTTACTCTACATCTCCAAGGTCATGAGATTAAGCTTTAAAATAAAGCTGCTGAGGCTAAGCTGACCTAATGCCCTGAAGAAGGAAGCATAAAGGGATCAAGTCAAATTGAGCAAAGCAACCCCAGATACATGTAGTCAGTCAGACACAGGGTAGAATGAATTCCCTGAGAACAATACTCTGTAATCTAATCATCGAATAGTGAGTAAATTTTTGTTGAAAATCACTAATTCTTGGGTGACTGGCATTATATTAACAATAAAATATTCTCAGTCTCCTCCATGACTAGCATCATATTAACAATAAAATATTCACAATCTCCTCCATATAGCATATTGTTTTTTTGGGGGGTCTGACCCAATTGTGTTCAGGGTTTATTTCTTACTCCAGAACAAAGGGACTACTGCAACTATGACTTGGGACACCATATAAGATTCCAGAAATTTAATTCAACTTAGCAGTGTGCAAGACAAATCCTCTGAATCATTGCTCTGGATCTACATGTTCTTTCTCACTAGTGATTAATTCAGATGGTGTTTAATGTGCAATTATAAGAAGGGTAATAAAAATCAAAAATTAGTAGTGAATAGAGTATATGGAGAGAATTTATTTCCATCATTTTTGTGCACATACCAAGGAGATTCCATGTATTAAATAAATATTGTAATAAACATAATAAGTTTTTTTAGATTTTCTACTAAGGCACACAGCAATTTTATGTCCCATCTTTGCAAACAATGTATTAGTTCTTGTGAAATGTTGTTCATTGAGGACAGTGAAAATCCATGTGGTTCAAACACTTTATCACTTTTTACAGTTTACTTAGGTAAGAGGGTTTTTCAATTACTTGGCACCTTTTTTCCTTACTGCATTCTCATATAATTGGAGATTTTATTTTTTACATGATGCCTTATGTTACAGTCTACTGTAGTCATGATTTATTTTTAGAATGTCAGTATCAGCTGAATTTATCATTTTCTTTTTAGTAGCTATTTTCACACATCTTTATTGTGTGTGTTACATATTTAGTATGGAAATCTCAAATTTTAATTGTGTGAGGGCAGATCTATAGTGAATATTTACTGATTTTCTATAAATATGGCCATCAATATTAAGACAAATTATTTATTTTTGAGTCACACTCATAGGTGTTCTTGGATCTGTGCTCAAGGATCACTGTTAGTCTGACTTGGGATATCATATGTGGTGCTGAATTGAACTCTACTTGCAAATTGTCTTCTGCAAGGCAAGTTCCCAACCTATAGTACTATTGCTCTAACCTGATTAAGTCAGTTTTTTGTTTTTGTTTTTGTTTTTGTTTTGGACCACACCCGGTGACGCTCAGGAGTTATTCTTGGCTACATACTCAGAAATTGCTCCTGGTTTGGGGGACCATATAGGATGCCAGGGATCAAACCGAGGTTGGTCCTGTGTCAGCCACATGCAAGGCAAACTCCCTACTGCTATGCCATGGCTCCAGTCCCTAAGTCAATTTTAATAAAAGTTCTTTTTTATTTTAAGTCACGTTAATACATAAATTGTACTTTCTGTAACTTTATTTAAAAGTAATATAAGCTCAAAATGAATGAACACTACAATTTGTATGGTAGGACTTTTAAGTGTTGGTTCATTTTATTAACATTAAAATTACAGACTTGATTATTTGCTATCATGTATATTAATTAAATCACTCCTGCTATAAAATTTTGTTATTCAAATTCTAATGCAAATCCACTTTACAAATATCTAATTATAAATATATATGTAATTTCTTGAAAATGCAATTTTGTAATGTTTTAAGGCCAATTAATTTCTTATTCAGCTAATTAAGAAAAATGGAGATGTTTTTTGACTTCAAAGATTTTTCCTTAGCTTATAAGCTATTTTTATTTCTCTCAGGAAAACTCTGAACATTATATATATATATATATATATACATATATATATTCATATATAATATATAAATCTATTATTCTCAAAGACCAAAGTAAAACTGAAGCAAAGAAAAAGATTAGACATTCTCACCCAGATATGCCGAGTTTGAGGTAACTGACTCAAAGGAATATTATACTGACATTTCTTATCATTTTGACTGATGTCCTGTTTCTGTCTCAGAAGAAAAAGAACATTTTCCTTCTCCTGTCATTTGTGCAAGCTAAAGCAGGCAGGAGATTGCTTTTGACTCATTCTAATTATCAAAACTGCCTTCTCATTCTCATTACGTGATTTTGGTCTCTCTACCAAACTACTTTGCTTCAGTGATTTTGTATGCTAGTTAATGGGCCTTCTATCACATATATTTGTTTCACCCATTCCTACCTCATTGTGAAAAACAGAAAAATGCAAATGCAAAATGCATTTTGATTGCAATTCAAATTTCAATTTATATGCTATCACCCATGTAGTCCATCAACACTCGTATATTGTAGTGCATGCTTATTTTAAGTGGGTAATTTTTGTATTTATCCATAATAATTTGAGATTATATGAAGGTTATAGGTGAGATCATTTTTTTTGTTTGTTTTTTTAAGTCAACACCCGGCAGCACTCAGGGGTTACTCCTGGCTCTCTGCTCAGAAATCGCCCCTGGCAGGCTTGGAAGACAATATGAGTTGCCGGACTTCAATCTAACATCCTTCTGCATGCAAGGCACACACCCTACCTCCATGCTATCTCTCCTGCCCCGAGATCAAATTTTTTATAAAAAAATCATATAGAGGAATTCAAGGATAACTCTGTAGGTATATATCTTAATGCTCATATAAGTAGCCAAATGTACTAAATTATAATTTAGTCATTGTAATCACTAGAACCACATCAAGCCCTTCCAGAAGTGATCTCTGTGCATAGAGTCAGGAGTAAACCCAGAGACAGCAAATTTGACCCTACTCCTAATCACTAAATATATAAAGAAAAGCAGTTTAAAACAGAAAAAAAGAAGATTAGGGAATAAGTAAATGCCATCATCCTAATTTAGTATAAATAGCTATCATGAGCAAATGATTTTTCAAAAGTTAGAAGCTTCAAGTACACATAGGATAAAGGGGACTTAAAGAATAATAGTCAAAAATCATAATGGATTCAAAGATAGTCTGGGTTTATCATTTTTTTTTGATTTTTGGGTCACATCCCATAGTGCTCAGGGGTTACTCCTGGCTCCATGCTCAGAAATTGCTCCTGGCAGGCACGGGGGACCATATGGGGCACCGGGATTTGAACCGATGACCATTTGCATGAAAGGCAAATGTCTTACCTCCATGCTATCTCCCAGGCCCCTGGGTTTATCATTTTTAATGAAAAAACTGAATCTATTGACTAATATCAAGGATGAGATTCATGTTCTTTCATAAATCACATGATGTCACTTCCAGAAATATAAGTACTATAAATAGAATATATTTCTGATTTTGTAGGACAAGTTTGCACCAGATCCCTACAACATATGTGTGGTCATTTCACCCACCATCATTGTTTTTTTCATGTTTCAAATAATATCATGATAATTGATGACAAATAGAGTTAAAATTGTTGTGCTTTATTTTTTTCTGGAGCCAGGAAATATGGTTAATGATGTTAAGTAGGAACTATCATCGCATTCATATTTCAGCCAAAAGGCAGATCCATTTTTAGCACAGAACACAATCAGGAAGTGGCTCTTCTATCTAAGGATGCAGTGTATAAAACCCCTTTTTATCCTCAGAAAATACAGGGAAGTCTCACTTCATCACTTGGAAAGAGCTATACACATAACAAGAGAAGCTCTGTACTATGCATGACATATACCTGGTGATCATATTTCTAAACTATAGATACAAATGGAAAAAACAGATATGCATAGAAACAAAAATAAAGGCTGCATATGTTCAGAGAAATTTTGCACAAGAACTTTTAACAATATTTGAATATTTTGTGAATAATATCATAGTGCAGAATCAAGAAAGCCACTTCCCAATATAGATGCAAGATCAAGGAAGGTGGTAAAAGTAAAATATAGAGAAAAAATATTTTCAAAACTGATTGGAACATGAATAAATTCAATATACCTGGTTATGTTTTGTTGTTTTCTGAAAATTTTACATGTAAAAAAATTAAAATGACACTCCTAGATTTTATACTTTGGTGTTTTAAAGATATGGGTCATGTCTGCACTTGCATCTATAGAACAAGCTTTATAATGCACTGAACTTTATGATAATTCAAATTCAGTACACACATAACATACACAGAGCTCTACACAGAGTATATACAAATATGTGAGTTACTGAACATTCTTCCTTCATTACAGTGAGGATCCTAGTGATGAGATGAATATCTAGAATAAAGTATTCCAGACAATTAAGTAATAATTGGGATACTCCAAATTATGCCTTTCTTTTATCTGCACTGTTCTTATACATATTTGAGTAACTTTTAGATTCTTATCATTTTTAGGAGTATTTAAATAGGTAATCTTGAATTCTTGAATTGTTTAAATATTGTTAAATTAATTATTTAAATATATTTCTTTTAGGGGGCTAGAGTAGTGGTGCTAGAGGTAAGGCATCTGCCTTGCAAGCACTAGCCTAGTGTTAACAGACCATGGTTTGATCCCCTAGTGTCTCATATGGTCCCCCCCAAGCCAGGAGGGATTTCTGAGTGCATAGTCAGAAATAATAGCATCAAACGGGTGTGGTACCATCCAAAAATGCTCACTAAATGTATTTCTGTTATAGTCCTCAAGATAAGCCATATTTAAGAAAGTTCTTAATCAGTTAATGATCTTAAAGTAATGCCTATAAAACTGAGTGAATAGCTTTCTGTTAGATAAGTCTACTATTTATTCACAACACAATGATTTCCATCTGGCAGTTGTTCAATTTGAGCAAATACAAATGTTCCAAGTTAGAAATTTACTAGATTAGATTTCTACTACAAGTATTTCATCCACTATTTTATTTTTTTTATGAAGGCAGGATGTTGCCCCTTGGGTCAAAATAAACTTCTTTTCCATTTTAATAAGCACATGTAAAATGCTACATTTGAAATATTATACACAAATTGTGATGCATTTCTTAAGGTCACTGGTGTCTGTCTCTTAAATAGATAGTCCCACACTTGCACCATCTATTTCATACAAATTTCATCAACCCAGATTTACATACAATCCTACTTCCCCTTAGGTTGGCATAGTCCTTGTTTGAGCTGGCACTAATCGATCGATACGCTCATACTTCAGCTGTTCAAACAGCAGCTAACCAGGCAGCCACAACAAACACAATTCTGGCAGCTCCTAATGTGTGTCTCTGTCTGTAATTCAGATGCTGTTTGCAAAGAGTTTACATGTAGACCACGTTGCTCTTAGAGAACGCCGTGCTAGGATTTTTAACAAAAAGCTTCTTAGGCACACAGTCTACAAATTAAATCATTGTAAGTGGTTGCTCAAAATAGTTCAGGAAGAAAGAGTGCATGGTAATGTGTTTTTATTCACAAAAAAGTAATATTTTCTTGGCAAGAATCACTGTTAGAGAATCTGATAGTATTCTGGCAAGAAGCACTGAACATCGATTTCATTAACTACTCTATCATTTATCTATAAGAAAGAATTGATTTCTTCCCAATTTAAATCATAGAGGTTGTATACATAAGGAGTGCACATGAGATAAATAGATTATTTTCATGTGCTATACATGTAACTAATGGAAGAAATAATTTAGTATATATATATATACTATATATATAGATGTACTCAGTGATATATATATATATATATACATATATATATATCACTGAGTACATCTATTGAAACATCAGGTACCATTCATTTTGTAGAAAACTTTTTGGCTGTATTCAGTATATGTTATCATTTTTTCTCCATTATTGATAAAAATGAACAGAATATGCTATTTGCAAATAAGAACAGACATGATAATAGATGCGAAAAATATTTAGAATCTATAATACATATGTTTTGCTATCATTGCCCATATCTGAGAAAGAAATTATGCTTGAGAAATTAAGGGTTTATTTGAATTGTGAAATTATTGGAGTGGTATCGTAAGGAATGGAATAGAGGCAAAGAGAGTAGTTTTGTGAAGGGAACATCAGAAGTCAAAGCATTGAGGGACGAAATGATTTAGGTATTTGAGGTTCAATAGGTGGTTCAGAATGTATTACTTATTTTAGGAACTATAGCATAAACAAAACAAGTAGCTAAGATTTAATATAATTTGGGGCCAGAGCAATTGCACAGAGGTCTGGAGTTTGCCTTGCACACAGCTGACCAGGACGGACCTGAATTCGTTTGTTTGTTTGTTTGTTTGTTTTGGTTTGGTTTTTGGTTTTTTGGGCCACACCCAGCGATGCTCAGGAGTTTCTCCTGGCTATGCGCTCAGAAGTTGCTCCTGGCTTGGGGGACCATATTGGAAACCGGGGGATCAAACCGCAGTCCGTCCTAGGTAGCGTAGGCAAGGCAGGCAACTTATCTCCAGCGCCACTGCCCGGCCCCACGGACCTGAATTCGATCCCCAGTGTCCATATGGTCCCCGGAACCAGGAGTAACCCCTAAGCATCAACTGAGTGTGGCCCAAATACACACACACACCACACACACACACACACACATGCACACACTCACACACACAAATAGTATAATTCATGTACAATTCTATTGCTATTTCACGTACTTTGTTCAAAATACCAAATCCCCAATGTCCATGACTAACTAGTAGATCTTATAAAACATATAATGGGTTGTACATACTTCATTCAGAGGAAAAGGACAGGAAAGATCTACTCAGGTAAACAAGATGCAACAATAAAAAAGAAGAGGCCAAGAAGTTCAAGAAGCATCCTAGATTTAGAAAATAAAATCAGGGATGGGGGAAAATGAAAAATGAAATTATTTTGTAAAATAACAGATGACTAAATAAATGTTTATTTCTTTTTCAGTTTTGGTGAAGTGCTATAAAATAATAGAGGTATTTTACTGAGGAGTCAAGAAAATATAACACACTTTCCCGAAATAAATAAAATAAGCTTCAACATTATTTGAACACCCTAACATAAAAATCTA
The DNA here is from genome assembly GCA_004027635.1 of Crocidura indochinensis. Lineage (NCBI taxonomy): Eukaryota > Metazoa > Chordata > Mammalia > Eulipotyphla > Soricidae > Crocidura > Crocidura indochinensis. The sequence goes on from PVKC010000779.1 coordinate 15,446, forward strand.
AGAAAATATAAAAAAACGTATGCTAAATGGATTGAAAAATATTTCAAGGGATGATAAATACCAAATTCTTATAACAGAAAAGTCAGTTATGCAAATAAACCGTATAGATACATATTTATGTGGTGTGTGTCTGAGTGTGTGTGTGTGTCTGTCTGTCTGTATTTTGGGCGACCCCTGACAATGCTCAGGGCCTACTGCTGCTTCTCAAGTCTCGCTTTTTCACAGAACACAACGAATTATGTATGGGATGGCAGACATTGAATCCGTTTCATTCGCATGCAAAGCAAGTGTCCTCCTTATTAAACTGCCTCATAGTTCCTAAACCAATTTTTGTTAAATAATTATATACAACATAAAGGAGGAAAATTGGCATGTCTCACTGAATATGAATCATTTAGTCTCACAATGGATCTAAATTATATCTCCTATGTTAATGGTTATTATTCCATCTAAGATAGATAATACAGAACATTAAAGCCATACACTGTATGTATGCAGTCACACACATACAAGTATCTTTTTTTTTTTTTTTTTTGGTTTGTTTGGTTTTGGGGAACACTCGGTGATGCTTAGGGGTTATCATGGCTATGCGCTCAAAAATCTCTCCTGGCTTGAGGGTCCAATGCAACACCCGGATCAAACCGAGGTCTGTCCTTGGTCAACCGCGTGCAAGGGAAATGTCCTAACGCTATGCTATCCCTCCGGCCCCATATCTTTCTATGTAATACATGCAGTTCCCCTAAATTCCTCTACAGTAGTCCTCTTCATATTTTTTTGTTTGTTTTGCTTAAAAGGGCTTTTCCTCATTTCCACTTTTAGAATAAATTTTCAAAACTGCAAGCGCAGATTCTTTCAAGAATGCTGCCTCTTCTGTTCATCCCAATAGTCTCAGAGAAGTTAGCTAAAGAAAACATTTCATTTCTGTATTTGGCACTTGAGTAAGCATAGTCTAATATCAACTGACCTTATTATGTCGATGCAGAGCAAAATGTAAAATCAAGTAGGTAAGTATAATTTCAAGCAAAAGTACCTATATCGGGGGGATGCTATACATACTAATTTTATTCAAATGAACAATTCTAAGAATAATGCCAATTGCTGAAACTCTCAATATCTTATCGCATTTTAGATAATTATGTTATAAAATTATGATATAAAACTATTAATAGAACTTTAGGAATACTCCATCTGGGTAATATTTAAGTCATTAGATCCAGAGTCACAAGGTTTTCATATAATAAGAGATGAGCTTGTTTAAGCAAAATATTTCTATCATGTCTTCTTATTTGTAACATGGTGGATGCAACCATGTTTTACTGTGAGATTGTACAGATGCAACGTGGACACACTGGACTGTCTCGATAAATTACTTTTAATCACTCAATATGATATTCAGTGCTGGAATTTATGAAAAAAATGCATGTTTAATGTGCTTAATGCACTTGTGTAATATGCTCAGTTTTTAAAATAAATTTAGTTGAAGGGAAAATTTAAAGGTCAGTGCCTACTCTGCTAAGATTTTTTTAAACTTAGAAATAACACACCAGGGCCCAGGAGATAGCATGGAGGTAAGGTGTTTGCCTTTCATGCAAAAGGTCATCAGTTTGAATCCCGGTGCCCCATATGGTCCCCCGTGCCTGCCAGGAGCATGGAGCCAGTAGTAACCCCTGAGCACTGCTGGGTGTGACCCAAAAACCAAAAAAAAAAAAAAAGAAATAACACCCCAATAAGCAGGATTTCGGTGCAGATATAATGATGATACTAAGTTACAGTAGTGCTTTAGGTTTTCAGAATACCTAAATATATAATACTTAAGTACTTGAATGTAGCTGAAAAATTTTAATTGACTTTTGAATGTATTTTTATCATAAAGAAAAGAGAAAAATTATGACTAGCAGTCTTTTACACATATATACAGACATATCTCAAATTCACTAAAATGCTTTAACATCTGAATTTTCCTCACAGGTATAATTTAAAGTTATGCCTACAAAAAGTTCTCTAAAATATGTCTAAAATAACAATGCACTTTAGATATAGTAATTCAAAATCCAGTACATAATTAAATACATATGATGAATTTTACTGAGTGCTTAACGCATATATAATTTCCTTTGACAAATTCAAATTTAAACTCACTTTAGTTCTTATAAATGTTGCAAGAGTATAATTGACTTAACGTTTTTTCCAAACAGCTAATATATTACTTTCATTTCTATCTGGATTTTCATAGAAATGAGAATAAGAAAGGGAGAAAAACATTTAAAAAACTACCTAGTAATAATCAATGGAAAAGTAGTTTGGGAAAACCAAATGCATTTTTCTATTATGTGCTGCTTTTTGTATAAGTTTTTTTGGTGATTTTGAATATGATTCATTACAACCAACACAAGTAAATAAGGTAAAATTAATTTTAGCTTTTCAAATATTCTGATAAGAATCAGCAGAGAGAATACTCCAGGCAGAAATTAACCGTTTTTCTCTGAAGATTATAAAACCAATTTTCCACATGCCAGTGATATAAGTAAATGCATATGAAAAACTATCTAGATAAAATAACATTTTTTCTATTACTTTAACTATAAGCAATTTATATCGGTCACACTTCTATTTCCCTGACTCATCCTTTTAGAACTTGTCCAGGAAATTAGACTGGAGTGGAAAGAATGCTGAAGAGATAGCCAGGAAATCTGAGATCTAGTTCTATACGGATGCTCGAGAACCTTGAATTAGTCTCTGTTAATTTCTCTACAATTATTTTCTCTCTAAAATAAGAAGATAAAATTAGACTATGCCTAAAATACCTAGGAACACTAACCTATTTTGGGCTTTCAATGTATCACCTTGTGACAAAGGATAAATGTCTTGAATAATGACCTATTTTCTATCAAGATAGCCCCAATAATTGTATTTCAAAATCAGGAATTACATACATCTATCCTGATATAAGAATCATTTAATAGCACATTTCTTTTCAGATTGATTATATCATATCTATATTATTCAAGATTCTCTAGTTATAAAAATCCATAGTTTTAATTTACATTTTTGTTTGACACTGACTTATTTGGTCTCCCATACTTTATTTACACTTTAAAATCAATGAACTCCTCATTGCCTTCCTGTATCTTATCTAAACTGCTCTTTAACAAATAATCCCATCATAGGCTATTTATCTTTTACTACTTCATTACAATTTTCATCTCCACTTGGAGGCTTCCCTAAAAACCTGTATTCATTCTGTCAAATGTAAAACAATGATTTGCATGAATTTATATGCATTTGTACATGAGAGTTTTGATATTTGTAAACCAATCTGTAGTACAGTGAGAACTACATCAGGCTGTCGAACATTTTCTCCAACTTCACTCTGGCAGTTACAAGGTTAAACATTATTGATACATAGAGGGTTTCATTTAATAAGAGATGAGCTTATCACCTCCTTTCTACCAAAAAAAAGATGTGCAATTAAAGAAAATAACACTATATATTGCTACAAATGTCAATGTGACATGGGTCGGGTCACCATTTATATCTGGGCTTATTCATCCAAATGATGAGTAAGAATATAAACATTCACTCTATTCAATCTTCAAGCATCTTAGTTTTTCAGGGCCTCAGAACATTTAGACAAGATTGAAAAATATTTTGTCTCTTTCCTTTAACTTTTAGTAAGAATTAAACAGATATTCTATCACAGGAATAACAAAATTAATATCTTTTATAGATACTGGGGTGTATATAAGGATTGTACGTAACTTTAAGTAAAGTCTTTGTCCTGTTACTTGTGCTCATTTTGCATAATATGACTCTTACATGTAGTAGATATTCAATGACTATTTAAAACACACGTCTGGGGCCAGAGAGATAGCATGGAGGTAAGGCATTTGCCTTTCATGCAGAAGGGCATTGGTTCGAATCCTGGTATCCCATATGGTCCAGGAGCGATTTCTGAGCGTGAAACCAGGAGTAACACCTGAGCGCTGCCGGTGTGACCCAAAAATAAATAAATAAATAAATAAAAATAAAAACACACTTCTGATCTTACATATTTCTTTTACCAGATTTTCCAACCAATTTCTGAGTATAAATTATTTTTATTCAGCCAGAATAAATGTCTTTAAGCAAATTTTCTCAATAAACATGTTTCTTATTTCATAACATCCACAATACCTAAAGAGCAGATTTAAATATTAAGAATTAAATATTGGAACCCCAATGTTTGAAATAGTGTCCACAGATTTGCATTCTTTTGGTTTGTGACTTATGCAATTGGCCAATCCTATAGGGTAATACATAGCAAGACCCATATTATATCTTTGTATCTAAACTATTAAGACATTCCTTTAGAAATTGACATAAGAATCTCTTCTCTTGTGTTAAGGATACATTATGCCCTTGCAATTTCATTGCTTCAAATTTTAATATATATTTTAGCCTACTAGAACATGGAATCTGTACACAGATAGTTAAATTTAAATGACTCATAGGAGTGGACATAATCCAATAGAACTAGGATCGTTAAGAGATGAGAGGAAAAACCAGGAATGTGTAGGTATAAAGTGGAATGTGAGAAACTAATGAGTAGGAAGTGTCCTAAATTTATAGAAAGGCCACAGAAGGCATTATATACCCACAAAACTTCTTTTAAACATGTGACTCCAGGGGCCGGAGCAGTGGCTCAGCAGTAGGCAGTTTGCCTTGCGCATGACTAACCTTGGAGGAACCACAGTTCGAACCCCACTAGTTCTATATGGTCTTCCAAGCCAGGAGTGATTTCTGAGAACATAGCCAGGAGTAAACCCTGAGCATCACCGAGTGTGCCCCCCCCAAAACAAAACAAAACAAAAACAAAAACATGTGACTCCATAACTATCAGAACATGCTATCAGAAAAATACCAGCATTATCAAAAAATAGCAGCTTCTATTGTTTATGATACCTAATCTGAGTTCCTTGAAATTATACACAGAATACAAATTAATTTTGCATTAAAATGCTATCTAAATATGTTATAGTGAATGTATTCCTTTCTATAGGAAGCAGCTACTAGAAACCAGTTTGAATATTATTTATTCTCCTAAATAAAACAAATTAAAAACCCAACATTTATTTTGAATTTAAGCATTTTACTATTAAGTAACTTTGTTTTAATCATAAATTAAATTAACCAAATTAATGTAAATTGAAGAACCCAAGACAACATGAGGTAATTATAATACTCTTCTACCACCCTATCTTGTAACAGCTAGCTATATAGCTCTGTAAAAATTTGTCTCTCAAAGCTCTTTTAGATTGAATGCAGTAACATTTTCAATACAGTTATTAGGAAGATTGGAAATGATATCTATAAAATGATACACGTTAGAAACTATATATATGGTAATTGGTATTATATGGCACTGTCTAAATGTTGACTTCAATAGAGCTTCAAATATATTACACAAACACAAATGCACAATAACTATGACTACCTGACACTTCCCAGTTTTAGTTCCTCTAATTAAAATTGAAATTGGTATTTGATATCTATCACTCAGAGATGCTAAAACAACTAAAATACAGGAACAGGGAAACTAACTGGTGATGTAACCAGTCTAAAACTTTCTGATATCAAGCTTTAGGGAAATAGTCAGCTACTAGAACACAAACTACAACATCCTTAATTCTGTGTTTTATCTCTTTGGGTGAAGTAAATAAGTACAAATGAAAGTCTAATAAAATATGTCTGAAAGATATGGAATAACAGCATTAGTCACAAATATATTCCACTAAAATAATCTCTGGCATGAGAGAACTCTGAGAAAAAATTTCTTTGAGAGTAAGATCGATGTAAGGACTGGAGTGATGGTGCAGTGTTAGAACTTTTGCCACACACGTGGCTGACCTAGCATGAACCATGATTTGATCCCTGGGCATCCCATATGGGCTCCCAAGTCAGGATCAATTTTTGAGTGCATAGCTAGTAGTACCCCATGAGTGTCACCGTGTCTGGTCCAACCCCCCCAAAGTAGATTGATTTATTTTAAAATATGCAAATGTTCTTAGTATTGGAAAAAAATTCCTAACACTTTTAGTGTGTTAGGTGTTCAATATTGCTAATTTTATTTAAAAGAGATCATAATTAAGTTGAGTGGATATTGTTAGCTCATGTGTAAAGGGAAAATATATGCATCTAAAAGGACTGAGTGGGTCCTTCTTAGCACTACATTAGTTCATTAGTTCTTCATTAACTTATATTATACTTGTTGCAAATACCAGCTACATAACTTCAGTACAAGTTCATTTGATTTCAGCAGGTAAATTAAAGAAAATAAGTCCATAATTATGGGAGTGGGGTAAGAAATCACATTTAAAAAGTGTCTGGTCCTTAAAAGAACAGGACTTTTTCAGCTGAAAATACATTTTTTTGGCATAAGAATAAAACGGAAAGGACTGACATGATAGTACAAGGTAAGGCAGTAGCCTTGCATGCATTGGACCTGGGATGACCTGGGATCTATCACAGGCATCCCATATTGTCCCCTGAGCCTGCCAAGATTGATTTCTGAATGTGAGCCAGGAGTAACCCCTGAGAGGTTTGTCCCAAAACAAATAAATAAATAAAAACTAAAAATAAAGAAAATGGAAGATATTTATATATATATATATTTGCTTTATAGAAAAATTGTTACACTGGGGGACCCACGATAGCTGTGATAGAGGATGTGCCTTGCAAGTATGATATGATGCATTTTTTTCCAGTTTGGTTATGGGAGCATTATCATTAGCAGGTACAAAAGAAAAGTGTGTTCTCCAGCACACTTCAATCTCTAAGCACTACAACAAAGTATAAAAAGGCTGGTGAGAACTAAGAGTGAAAGTACTGCATCTAAAGTCCACACAATAACATCAAAAACAAATATAAAAGAAGGAAATATAAAAATAAAAATTTTACCAAAGAGCAAAATAACACAAAAGTGGTATACACTTTACTGTACTTAAGATGCATATACTCAGATCTATCTCTAAATGTTCTTTCTTTCTTCCTTTCTTCCTTTCTTCCTTTCTTTCTTTCTTTCTTTCTTTCTTTCTTTCTTTCTTTCTTTCTTTCTTTCTTTCTTTCTTTCTTTCTTTCTTTCTTTCTTTCTGTCTAATCAAGTACATTAAAATATAAATCAATAATATGAATATTATATGTGCACAAATATGGACATTTTATAGGTAAATCATGTGTCTTGTTGAAAAAAAGCAAAGGGATAGGATGATATGTTTAATAACATTCTAAGTCATCAAGTATAATATTTTTTAGAAAATAATTCTGAGAGATAAGGGAGATATCACAGAGGTAGAACTCTTGCCTTGCAAGAGGCCAACCTACGAGGGATCTGGGATTGATTCCTGGCATTCGAACTGGTCTCCTAAGCCTGCCAGGATTGATATCTGAGCTCAGTGCCAGGAGTAACCCCTGAATGCAGCAAGAGGGTGAAGGAAGAAAAAAAAGAAAGAAAATAATTCTGAGCTTATTTATTTATTTATTCATTTATTTATTGTTTTTTGGGTCACACCCTGCAATGCTGAGGGGTTACTCCTGGTTCTACTCTCAGAAATCGCCCCTGGCAGGCACGGGGGACCATATGGGATTCCGGGATTCGAACCATCGTCCTTCTGTATGGAAGGCAAACGCCTTACCTCCATGCTATCTCGCCGGTCCCCTGAGCTTATTTTTCTATTACTATTTCTAGTGCAATACAAACTCCATGAGATATTTTAACCCAGCAGAGAGCAAAGCACAGTGTCTGCTCACCATCATTTCCTTCTTTTTCACAGGGACAGATGTGTACAATAGTACAGAAGGTTTAAAGAAAAAAATAAACATTTCCTGAGCTGTATTGTTCTCTGGGAACAAATTTCCCTTGTCCATGTATTACTTTCTGCCTAAAAGTGTGACATGTGATTACTCACTCATACATTATCACCTAAACTTTTGCAGCCTTAGAACTATCTATTTGTTTTAAAATTCTAGAGATAGATTTAACTCAACCTCCTGAGGCTGTAAATTCCTCAGGTTGATTATATGCTACAAAAAGAAATTCTAAATGTGCTACTCTCTAATTTAATTGAGTGTCTACTTTTACCCTGCAGTTTGGAACAAGGTGAAAAGGAGGTTCGTCTCTGGATCCTTTTTATATCCTTCAATTACTTCCTAATTTTTTTTTCTCTCCAGGGCCAAGATTCAAATCTCAAAGGAAAAAAAAAAGGCACAAAAAAATGGCACCTTAGAATAGTTAAGCAAATACATTACAAAGATTAATATTATTTTATCCTTACCCAAACTTCTCTTGACAGAGAATAATTTAATATAAAGCAAATTCAGAATACTGTAAGAGACAGGGTTTTTCACTTACATACATGATTTTCCTGATGCATATTTTATTATTTTATATATTAAAAGTAAAGGAAAGGAACAACTAGATAGCAGGTAGAGTGCTTGCTGTGCACACAGCCAACCAGGATTTTATCCCCAACATCCCATATAGTCCCTCCTGCACACCAAGCATGTTCCCTATGTGCAGAGCCAGGAATAATGCTGGAACACTGTCAGGTGCAGCCTCCAAGTCCCCCAAATAATTAATAAAGATATATCATGTAATAATTTTAACACTCACTAAAGATCTGAAATGTCAGGCATACTATATTCATAGAATTGTTGTCCACTAACTCTAGGTCACCATCGCTGAGTGAAATGTGTCAACTAAAGACAGAAGCATTATAGCGACATCAGACCAGGCTTAATTAAGAAAGAGAATTCAGGGGCCCGGGAGATAGCATGGAGGTAAGGCGTTTGCCTTTCATGCAAAAGGTCATCGGTTCGAATCCTGGTGCCCCATATGGTCCCCCGTGCCTGCCAGGAGCAATTTCTGAGCATGGAGCCAGGAGTAACCCCTGAGCACTGCCGGGTGTGACCCAAAAAAAAAAAAAAGAATTCAGTATCATCCTTAACCTTGAGGAAGCATCGCTACATTGATAAATTAAAATATATGAAATAGCCATCATGTGATAATATAAAGTAATATAAATTTTACTATATACTAGAATATCATGCAGGGCTTCACTTATTTTTGGTTTTAGGTCCTATAGAAAATCTCACTTTGGTTGCTTCATTTCTGGACCCGAATCTGTCAATACTTTATCTTCAAACATAATAATGCTTTTGATTTTTAATCCTTAAAAATATTAATATTTATATAAAATAACTAAAATGAATTATTAAGATATTCTTTATCACAGAACAGAGACCTAGACAAAGGACACCAAGGAATGTAATTTTGAAAGATGTAAGAAAGCACTCACTTTCTTGAAGGGCCTGCAGAGAATAGTGGTAGGGTCAGTTTGTCAATTCTCACTAGGAATAAAAATGTTATAAAATTCTTTTCTGGTGCCAGGAGTGAACTACTCCTTTAGTTCCTCCACTTAATCACCTCAGATTCAATACACAAGAGTAAAGGTGAAGGTTACTAGGAGACATTCACCAGACCAAAGAAATGTAATTTAAGTTATGTTCAAAATCTACCAAGGGGTAATCCTTATAACTACAATTAATGGCCTAATCTAAAAAGAAAGAAAATGGTACAAGAGATAGTTAAAGCCAAGGTTCCAACCATAAAACCACCCTACCTAGTAGATTTATAATTCAGTTCTCTATTATAACTTTGGCTTCTATACAAGCTATTGTCCTTTCCGTTTCAGAAATATACATTCAAGAACTGCCTTTGATTTTTCACCCTAGAGTTACACCTTTGCTAAAAATATTGTTAGTTTGGCTATAAATTTGTCAGTCCAAGGATCTTGTCCTTTCAAATAATAAAAGAATCACATAGCAAATTGATATTTGCAGTTAACTGAACAGTGTGCCTCAGGAGAAATGTTTTTGGCAATATTGATCATAAAGCTTAACTTGAATGTTTTGAAATCTTTTCAGAAAAAAATCACATTGACTGTAGGCTTTGGTTTAGGCAAGAAATTTGTGCCAAAACCATACACAACTTTCCTATGTTTTTGTGTTCTCTATCGGTAGTTTTGGAAGGACAGGATTTTTGCTAATGCCCTTTTGATTATCATTTGCCTCTAAATGATGCTGTGAAATTGTTCCCAATGCTAGATATGCCTTGCTAATTTTATTCTGTTTGAGCAGAAATTCTTTTTCTTATCTCAGCATGATCTGTCTGAGATTATATAGGATCAACCAAAACTCTTTTTTTTAACGAGGAAATATACATTCCACCTGTTTATTTTGAAGATTCACCGTCTTTAAAATGTAATGGTCACCAATTTGTCTTATGATGTACTTTATGAGATCTGGTAACATGATAGTTGTACATCCCTCTCTCTTTTTTCTCTATCTTTCAATGAAAAGCCTAAATAAATTAATTCAACATTCAGGATGATTTGAATTGTTTGCTGCTGTTGTTTTTTTGTTGATGTTGTTGTTATTTAAAGACACCTGGCTGTGCTCAATCTTGCTCCTAGTTCTGCATTCAGGGATCACTCCGAGTAGAAGTCTAGGGACTGAAATCTGATTGACCTAAGGCAAGGCTAACATTTTACTTTGTATTACTATATCTCATCCTTTTTTAATGATATCTTTATTTAAGCACTATGATTGCAAATATGATTGTATTTATATCTCCAGTCTTAATGATTGGAATATTCTTGTTCTAGAGGTGGTGCAGATAACTAAAGAAATTCAGGAATTTAGTTCTGCAGGTTAGATTAATTATTTGACTACCTACAAATATATTTTCTAGAAGATAAAGTAATTTTCTATATATGTCATTTCACAAAAATCTTCTTAGGAATTTAAAGAGATATGTATTCTGGTTACTGTTTTTAGGATCTTGAATGTACAATACCAGATACTCCTCAAAATAGGGTAAGACATAAGCCTTAAACTCATATTGCATAACATACCCACGAAAACTGTCACAGAAGCATAGAATTGAGAATATCATTTACAAGTTCAAGAGAGGATAAACTCAAATGACAATAATAAAATATAGAAATTGATTTTGCAACCTTGTTCTACTTATTTTGTTTGAATAGGATTCCTGGTTCTTATATATTTTAATCCTCCCAGTAATTAAAAAGTAAATAAATATTTGTGAGATGCCTGCTTGTTTTTAAAGTATTAGGAATGATTACTTCCTCAATATCATGCCTTAATTAGCTCAGTTATATGGGGAACCAACGATTATTGATCACAATATACTGGGTGTTTTAGCAATGATCCTTTATTTTTAAAGTTTCCTTTGAGGTAGGTTAAAATATTTTCCAGGGAGTTTATATAAAATAAAAGTCACTATGGCATTTAATTTTGCTTCTAAACCTTTCAAATAAATCTATAGTACACAAATATATTTCCTTTATCACTAAGGGAAATTGCAGCATCACATAATTTCCTAGTACCTTAAGATACAGGTTCCAACATATATTTTTAAAGTAAAAGAGTGAGGTGTTAATATTTTCCCTTCAACGAAATTCCATTGGACCTAAAAATCAATACCCAATGAACATGAGCTTGAACAAATATCAAGCAAAGAATAAACCGTACACATTGATTATTACCCAGTAAGGGCACCACAAACATTTTCCTTTATCAATTTCCTTCAATTTAAAAAATAAGAATGTTAGAAAAATTAAAAAACATACTTTATTTGTGGTCCAAATTTCTTATGATTCTAATAAACTTGAAATTATTCCTTATTCCTTGAATTTTATAATACACATTCACACTATTCTGTTTGAAAAATACACAATATCCTTTGGAAATAAGAAAGTTCCCAAATGTCAATCAGTAACTGGACAGCAAATGTTGTACTACTCTACTTTATTCTTTGGCAGATAGATATATAATTAGTCTTTAGGAAAGATAATAGGGCAGCTTGGTTCAAACAAAGCTCCTAAGTTTTAATAAGATGCACAATTCTATGTAAGTTTGCATTTATACATGCTAAAAGAAAATACTACATACTATAGGTTATATGATTAGATATAGATATAGATTTACAAGATATAGAGATATACACAAATTTAGTCTCCCATAAATATTAGCCTCTGAAAGAAATGGAAATTATTTCCATACATAGCTATTTCATTCAATCATAGAAATAGAAAATAAGGCCATGAAGTGGGAGACTGGAACATTATCCGTGCTAATAACTGGAAAGTTAGAGTATCAAATGTCAATTGAATTGAAATTAGAGATCCTGAGTTTCTATTTTATTCTATTCATTTGTATAATAAACATTGAATAATCAGAGGTTCTTATTTTGTTTGTGGGTTTCCAGAATTAACTGGTCCTACTGAAACCATACAGAAATATATCTGAATTGTTAATCTTAGCAACTGTTTGATTTTACAGTGAGGTCATCATTAACTGTTGTGATATTTGCATGGGGTCTCATTGCTCAAATCAGTAAGAACTCAGGCTATATGAGATATTAAATGCTCTTTCAATAATAAGTAATGGTGGTCTACAATTTAAATACAATAATTTAGAGAAATGTCTGCAAATCTCTCTGAAGAATAGAAATGGTATGATTGCTGATAGATTAGAATTTGGCTCTAAGTACATTATATTTCTTTTCTCTTTCCTTGTGTTTCATTTAACTTCATATAATCTTTTTGCTGATTTCTTAGACCTTTTCTATTCAATTTTCAACACTAAAAAATGTCCTCTTTTTTAATTTTGTTTTGTTTTGTTTTGTTTGTTTTTGGGCTAACCCAGTGAAGCTTAGGGGTTACTCCAGGCTATACACTCAGAAATTGCTCCTGGCTTGGGGGACCATCTAGGATGCTGGGGGATCGAACCATGGAACATCCCATGTTAGTGCGTGCAAGGCAGATGCCCTACCACTTATGCCACCACTCAAGCCCCAACTAAAAATTTTCTTTAAAAAATAATTTAGTTCATATATCAAGCTAAAGATCTGACTTTTGCCTTTGATAATTTTTTAGTGGTTTTTTTTTTTTTTTTTTTTTTGGTTTTTGGGCCACACCCAGTGATGCTCAGGGGTTACTCCTGGCTATTTGCTCAGAAGTCGCTCCTGGCAGGCACGGGGGACTATATGGGGAACCGGGGGATCGAACCATGGTCCGTCCTAGGTTAGCGCAGGCACTTTACCTCCAGCGCCACCGCCCGGCCTCTTGCCTTTGGTATTTATTTGGAAAATATAACCTTATTTTCAGAGAAATAAAATGTATATACTTTAGAGTACATGTAGATGAAAATTATTTATCCATTACTTTTCTCATTCAAAGAAATCTTGCTGCATATCAACACTGCACCATGAATTTCTCAGAACATGAAATTAGACATTTTCTCATAATGTGAACTATGCAGAAAATTTGAACACGTGCACAGGGAAAGAATAGTAACTCCATCAGGCAAGAGATTACTGAAACGACCACCGGAATGGAAATCATACTACTTCAGATTGAGCCTGATTATAATTTCACAATTCATCCATTATAAATACTTCTAATTTTTCATTTCCTTTAATCATGCAAGCATTTAGCTCCACTCCTTAATTATATACATCCAGAATCTCACTCTCTGTTTCTAAGTTATGAAATTCTTCATGAGTTAAGTGACAACTGTATTTGCAAATTTGTAAGAGGAAAGAGGATTATATATTACATAAAATTATCCTTATACTTTCACTTAGTAAACCTTTTTAATAATAGTTCATATTAAGTGGGATTTAAACTTGTACAATGTTAGCTTATTTCTCAAACTACATCTTAGTTTATATTTTTCAAATTGGTAAAATATAATATTCATTTTGAAATAAAGACCATATAATATTATTACATATTATTTTAAAATAACTTTTAACACATAAATAGAATAGAAAAAATATATTCTGCATTATTTAGTTTTTATTTTCATACTCTCTTTTTTTGGGGGGGGGCACACCCGGTGACGCTCAGGGGTTACTCCTGGCTATTCACTCAGATGTCACTACTGGCAGGCACGGGGGAACATATGGGGAACCAGGGGGTTGAATCATGGTCCGTCCTAGGTTAGCACAGGCACCTTACCTCCAGCGCCACCGCCCGGCCCCTTATTTTCATACTCTCTTAACAAATATCCAAGTTACCTTCTATAATTAAAATATTTAATTAATTTTTGGAAAAATAAAAATAATTAAAACTCAAATAATAAATTACTGATAAAATACTTCAAATCATTTTCATTATAAATAGTATATTCTCTATTAATATTCTTAGTACACTTGGAAACAACCACTGATGAATTAAATGGTTTCACTCTTTCCCAAGGGTGGTTCATCACCTCTGAGAAAATTCAGAAAGTAGATTGTTTGGTAGCAAAATCTAATAGGATTATTTTCCATCAAGACATGCACGTTTACAAAAGCAAAATAAGCTAAATAATTTTAAAAAATGAACAAAATATATATTAATCATCATATTGAGAAATTCTTAGCCATGCTACTTGTTAAAGCCTTTAATGAAACATTTCAATCTCCTTAAACTTTTGACAATCCATGAATTTTGATGAGTACATAAAAATTTATCTATATCATTTTTTCATAACAATTATAATAAAGAATATATGGAGCAAAACTTTAACCATATGGCCAAAATACAGAACAGAAAAGAATAAAGCAAAGTTATGACAAAATAGTGTATTTTCATAAATTTGAAACTTCTAAGATTAAAACACAATCTCTCATAGATGATGACAGCTGTTGTGTGCCAAAGGACAAACATAGTTTTTAGCATTTCTAAAATATCTATCCACTTTTATTTTGACCATAGTCATATTACTTGCATTATATTTTGTGTTTGCTAGCATTTATATTAAGGATAGCTAAAAGAATTTCATTATTTTTCCTGTCAAAGTCTTCTGTTAACACTGTTTACAGTTAAAGTTTGCGCCCATCAAAGAACCAATTTTTTTTAGGACATACTGGTATAATGGTCTGCATAAACCCTCTGCTCACAGGTTTCTCCTGACGGCCAATTCTGAGTCAGCTGACTTGGCATTTAGCCACAAAAATCAAAGAGGAAGTGGGATGATATGTGGTTTACATATGTACAGGACATCTGAGTCAGGTGTTTCTTAATCACATCTTTAGGTGTAATTATTAGGTCAAATTTCATTTGACAAGGAGCACTAAAATCTTACCAAGTAGTCTGGGGTCTGTAAAAGAAAATGAGCACACTTTACTCAACAGAAATATATGAAAGCTAAAATGCTGAGTTCATTAACATAGACAATTTTAGGCTCTCTTCTTATTGTAAGACTTTGATAGTTCGTTGATGGTTCTCTGAATATAATGCTACTTCTCCATTAGCTAAAATTACTATTCAAAGTACATCATTAAGTGGAATCATGGCAAAAAAAATGAAAACTGTTACATAGAGCTTTTGTAAATTTCTTTAAAGAAATTCACAAGTAAGAAAACATATCTAAATATGAACTATTCTAAATTTAACCTTAATGTTTCTATACTAGGTGTTCAGTAATATAAAACAGCCCAGAGTTAGACCAATGTTATATACTATATTAAACATACAATATAATACTTATTAGTCAGAGATTAATTTAGTCTTATTTTACATACAAATAATATCTAGGAAAGAAAAAAATACATCTTAAAATTTCCTTGTCCTTTTACACTTGATTAAATATGCCAAAACTCTCTAAATTCTTTAAAGGAAAAAGGCAGAATAACCTTTAAAATATTTTACTCAGAATTTTAAATATTTTTCTCAGAATTTACAAAAGTTTTTTTTAATTCCTAAAATACATTGTGTTATGTGCTTCATAAATGGTAACATTTTTTACAGTTTAGGTTATAAAAATGTTTTGAGGTGTGTTCAATTTGTCACCATTTTCTAAGAACACAGTGTCACAGCAGTGTGGTCACTTTCAATGTGATAGGTGATGAATAACCAGGAACTCATTTATCTAAAGCAAACAAGTGTTGCTCTTAGCTGTTTTCTGACTGAGCCAGCATTGCAAGATAACATGTCCAAAATAGTTTAAAACCGCAGTGGAAGTGCACCATATTTGGAAGCAAGGATCAAATATCTGAAGTGTCGGATATTTAGGAAATTTCACACCCAAGATCATGTGTCTAAAATAAGTATTTGAATAGATATTGCTTAATTTATCGTGACCCTATTTAGCATACTTGAAACTTTCCTAATACATTATAAATGACATTAAAGAAAATATGATTACTCATTTTGAATATTTGTTTCTTTCATAATAATCAAACACTTTGAGAGTAGAAAAATTTGATGTGGGGATTTTAATGGAGTAAGTAAGCACTTAAAATACTTTTATGAAATATACTTATTAAGAATACACAAGTAGGGCCCGGGAGATAGCATGGAGGTAAGGCGTTTGCCTTTCATGCAAAAGGTCATCGGTTCGAATCCTGGTGTCCCATATGGTCCCCCGTGCCTGCCAGGAGCAATTTCTGAGCATGGAGCCAGGAGTAACCCCTGAGCGCTGCCGGGTTTGACCCAAAAACCAAAAAAAAAAAAAAAATACACAAGTAATATTTTTATTTCTTTTGAATGAGATCATACCTGACCATGCTAAAAGTTTATCCCTGGATATCTCTCAATTTCGACCAATTCTGGCAGAGTCAGAGGACTATATTGGATGATGGGAATCAAACTTAGGTAGCTGGAGTGTAAGGCAAGTACTTTAACCCCTGTACTATCTCTCTGGTCTCAATTTTTTAATTATTGATCTGTTGAATTTTTTAGTAATTCATTAATGGATTCTATTTCGATATTATATGTTTTATTTTTATATATACCAAAATTCTAACCAATGTATCTAAAACAAACTTCCTTTATATTCTTTTTTAAGTAATATTATGGAGTCATAGCCAAAGAGCTTTTTTTCCCCCTCACCTTATAGTTTCTTGTTTCCTTTATATACCACTTTAAGTGAAATCATGTAATATTTTCCTTTCTCCTATGATTTATTTTCCTTAGCATGACAACCCCAATATTATTTTCTGAGAACTAAATAGTATTCAAAGTAAAAATGTTTTAAGTTTTCTATCAGTGTTTATTCAGCAAGTTACCACAAATATTTTACTCATATGCTTTTTCAGTATAATGTTTAATGTTCTTTATAAATAATATTAATATTTAACTTTATGATGCTAAAAAGAGATAAAAACATTATATGTATATATAACAGAACAAAATTTATGACATACTAGATATATAAAGAATTTAGAGAAAAATTAAAAGAAGCACTAAACTTCCTTTAAAAGTTTCTTTTACAAATCTAAATTTCACCTTAATCAATATCTTTCTTTTGTGTGTTACTAAAGGGATGGGTAAAGATTCTTTTATTTTTAAAGTCATGTATGTCTTTCTACATTATGAGAAGAAAATATGCATCTTCTAGCTTTAACGTGGATTTAAAAAGACATGGCCAAGCATTAATGGCAAACAACAATTTGAATATATAGTGGTGGTTTTTAAATAGAACAATACACATTAAAGGAACATAACGATACCCTTTTTTTTAAGAAACTGGGAGATGAGGATAAAGGTTCAAATCAATGGATCTTGTCCATTTTACCTAATTTCTGTTTTAGTTCCCTTCAGAAATAGCTAGTGATGTTACTTGCATCTGAGATAGGAGTAAATTTGAAGGGGAAGATATCAGAAATCTTTATCTTTCATGAAAATATAGTCCTTTCTGAAGGCACCAATATATTTATCAAATATCTAATGATGTTATTTTCAAACAAATATTTGTATTCTTATACCAGGAGAAGAAATTATTTTATTTTCCTTGTCCTTTAAACTTGTTATTAACAACACTACCTCCCATTTGTTATTATAACTCTCCAAGTTCTATAAAATGCTGGGAAGCTTAAAATGCATAAACTAAGGAGTTAACATGATACACTTCATAAGATTGGAATAATGAGGTCTGAACCTCTGGAATCATTAAATTTGGTAGGTCTATTATAATGAAACTCGGAAAAGTAACTGATTGTGAATGATTCCCAACTTTATTATTTACTCATTAAAAGCCATTGGCATAGTAAACTCACATTTTCCAACTCCATGGCAGTCTATCATTTCTGGTGATCTTGCAGTGATCAAATACAATTAGAATCTAGATGTTAACTTTGGGAAATCATCACTGTCAAATTGTCTCTCTTATCTGAAATAACATTCTTCCCTTTAAAATGTCTCTCATTTATAAACCTACTTGATCTAGAAATTTGTGTAAAAACTTATCTGCAATAGGCAACAACCCAGATATTTAATAAATAGCATTACTTCAAAACAATATTATTCTAATATTTGAATATTCTTAATGGTATCTTTTTCTCTAGAGAACTTTTTGTTTTTGCAGTCTTCATTGATTTGTCTTGTGCTCTACTGTATAGGTCTAATAAGTTGTAGAGGCTTCTATGGCATAAGTCCTGACTGGGCACTGATTTCTTAAAATTGCTGTAAAAATGATAATTTAATACACAGACTCTTCACACAGGATGTTTTGATTACATTGTCCTAATTCTTTGTTATCTAATCATCAAACATTTAGTATAATAATAATAACAGCTCTGTTAATAATGATGTATGATGCTCCATGAAATTGAAAGGGAATACAGTCATCCCAAGGGCAGAAATAAAATGTCTTCAATTAATTGTGTGAAAGAAAAGAAATGGCAACATGATATCCTGAATTAATACCTTTCACGTTGGTTTTCATCTTTTCTTAAGTGACTCAGAGTTCTAACATTAATATGTACATCTATATAATTTTCTACTATATTAGTCATTCTTCCTACCCACATTCAATGCTGCATCTCATTAGCATAGGTCATTTAAGTGCCATCTTTTCATATGAAATGAATCACTAAATATATCAGTTTATTCCATAAAAGGTAGTATATATATTAATATATATCCATATATATTATATATATGTTTTTCCTCAATATTAGATTTAAATAGAAAGCATAGAATTGTGTCTGAGTTTCACCATTGGGACAAGAATCATTCTTCAATCTGTTTATATAACTCTGTCCATTGCTTATCACACAACCATTGTTTTATTACCTTTGTAAAATATAATGAGTGACAGGAACAGGATAAACTATGAGATTAAATAAAGGTGCACACATCACACATGGTATGGAGATTTTGATCTCCCCATGGCTGGTAGTTGACATACTGATTTAAAAATTATTTGAACAGAATGACTGCCTGCCGTACATTTATTTACTACCAGCATCAAGAACCATGCCATGTAATTAATCACACTCTGCACTAGCAGTAAGGAAGTCTGCTTCCCACAATGCAGAGAATAGTTCTTTGCCTCTCTCTCACTTGATGTTTTTGCAACCCTATTGTGATTTTGTTTCCAGAAAGACTTCTGTCCCTGCTGTTTGGGGAAATGTTTCTATAATGTCTTGATCCAAGAATTTCATATTCAGCAGATGGTATTCTTGGCTATGTAGTCACTGCAGTTTCTCTAAATCGAGTTGAGTGCTTAATATTGCTTGTTCTCTGCCAATCATCCCCTAGTCTACAAGGGAATTTTGATCAACTATGAATTATTCCTTATGCTTTCATTCTGACCCTCTTAGAATTCTGATCTCTTTTTCTAGCATGACCTAAAAAATTACTAGGGGTGCTATTTATCAAAGTTGTGAATGAGATATACTAGCACCCACAGATAAATATTAAATATTTTATATGTATAGAGATACATACACACATTCTTATTTCAATAATAATTGATTTCCCACAAATTGAATTTTTATTCATAAATTGCTCTCTATGTTTATCATTAAAGAAATGTATAAATGTGCATTCTAATATTAAAACAATGTATAATGCTTTATGAAACCATAGAATCAAACAATTTTAGTACACATATCTATGAATCAATGATATGTATGTATTATGTGATATAATAATGGCTTACATATGAGCAAAGAAATGTACATGCATGCATATTGTATGAAACTACACTTTTAAAAATATCCCTGGAAGATATCACCTAAAATAAATACATTTATTTACCTAAATATTGTTAAAAAATCCTATTCTTATTTCTTTCTACAAAGTTCTTGACATTAAAAAGAAAAAGAAAAATATATAGAAAGGGTTACACAGCAAAAAATAATTCAAATATTAGTCATGTTTCTGTTTCATCTAACAAGTCTTTACAGGGCTACGAGGGAAAGATTTTTCCAGTCAAAGCAAAACCAAGAGTTAACTGGATTAATGGATTCAAAGCTTTCAGATTCCTTATGCTTTTCTAGCTAATCAAAGAATCCACTATATCTTTTATTTTTTACTTTTATAAACTTTCTGACATTCTTTAAGAGTGTGTTCCTGTTAGGCATTAAATCTGTCATCAACAGATTAGGCATGGCTATTTGTATAGAAAAGTCAGTGATTTCTAACTAAGGAGAATAGATGAAATATAGAACTAAATATTTATCATTTGTTGGCCTAACCTATTAATAGTACACTTGTATCTACCAATTGCTCAGTTAGAATAGGTGATAAAAATGTATAATACTTACTTGGATGAAACCCTAATTATATCCAAAAGCACAGTTGGGGTTGTTTTTGGATTGGTTTTTGGTTGTTCAAGCAGCCATAATTTTAAATTAGTTCACATATCAGATCTTAGGATGAAATTTCTTTCTTAATAAATGCATATTTATAAAATAAATATATTTTATTTCAATATTTTCATATCATTATCTAATATCAAGTGCAGCCTTTCAGTAGAGAAACTTTTTATATAAAAATATACATTAGAGCTTGTCTTGACTTATTCATGTCAAAAAGTAAGTGGTAGTGGTGTTTCTTTATTTCTTTATTTTTTTTTTGGTTTTTGGGTCACACCCGGCAGTGCTCAGGGGTTACTCCTGGCTCCATGCTCAGAAATTGCTCCTGGCAGGCACGGGGGACCATATGGGGCATCAGGATTCGAAACGATGACCTTTTGCATGAAAGGCCTTACCTCCATGCTATCTCCCGGGCCCCGTAAGTGGTGTTTCTTAATAACATTAACAGCATCTTTTCTGTATGTAAATTTGTATTTTTATTTACTTCAAACATTTGTAATGGTTTTCAGATTGAAGTTTTGGCTCTGAGTTCAGAAATTACTTTTAATGCACTTGGGTTGAGGTGCAGGAACAAACACTGGTCAGTTATGGGCAAGGCAAGTACCCTATCTTATGTGCTATTTCCCTAGCCCTGATATATAAAATTTTACAAGAAATTTCTAGATAATAGTTTTAACTTAAATATAGAGTCTAATTTTCTAATATATTAAAAACAGTACATTGTCTCAGGCACAGTATCTATAATATATAGTTATAGATGTTTTATATTGACTACATTTTAATTTCTACTGAAAATGGTTAAATTTACTTATGTCATTTGTGACATTCTATTTCCACTTAAAAGTCGATATTGTGCAATAAAGCTAGGGAGTAAAATGTACAAGCAAAAAATGCAGTATGGTCTTATCTTTGTATTACTCAATAAATTAAAGGCAGTCACACTTAGACACAAATGACTTCTTTGATGAGGTCAAGGACTTATAACTTCTGTCCCACCCTGTACCACTACTGAGAAATGAGCATATTGAAGACAGGTTGGAGTGCTCTTAGAGACACTGCAGTCTCTCTTCTTAATCCTGCTGGAACATTTACAACATTGTGGGATGTCTCCTTTGAATGTCAAGATTAAGAACATAATCCTCTAAAATTTGGCTCGGACACACAAAAGTTTAGTAAGATTTTTTACTTTCTAAAACGATGACAAAAGATAATCTATAGAAAACTTTCAAGGGAAAGAGCACATTAAAAACCAAAAAGTTCAGTAGAGGATATAAATAACAATAATTTAGAATATCTTACAGTGGACTACATCAGGCTTTAGTTCATATACTTATTGTCCAAAATGCAAGACAATATTAAAGCTATTTTAGAATTTGAACAATATATTGTGATTATGTCGTTGATTAATATTAAATATTAATTCCTCTTTCAAAATTCAAAATATTTTGCTTATAGGAAATATTCTTTATTAGTTTTTAGTAATCAAGCACATAAACATTCAAGTCAGTTTAATCATATCAATTATTTTAAATGTTTACTTTTATTCTTAATTTATTTTCTTTTATTTTTAATCAAAAACAAACTTAGGCAAATGTCATTAAAATCAGAACAGTGAATATAATAGCTGACTTAAGTTTTGAGAGATAACACTTCATTTGATGGATTTTTTTAATGTATCTCTGAATAAAATCCAATTTAATATAAGTTGGAGATAATAGAATTTACCTTGTTTCCAATACACATTTGGTATTTGTTTCTACCCTTTTGTTAAATTTTTACACAATAGTTGTACATGCCCTAAATATATTTCCTATATTGAATTGTTAGCACAACAAAGTTCCCCTGAGAATGGAAAATGCTAGCACAAAAGTAAAATGAATTTATTAAATTCAAGATTTTCCAATGCAATACAATTAATCATATTCACCATTCTATTTTCCCTCAAGTTTTTATAAATTTGTTTTCAATTAGTAATCAAAGATAGTAAATTAAAAAAATAAACATTAAAAATATTTAGTAAGATGCTTATGAATTGTTTCATTCTTTGTTTTTTTAAATAAGAATTTGAATATTGGTCGGGGCCAGAGAGATAGCATGGACATAAGGCATTTGCCTTTTATGCAGAAGGTCATCGGTTCGAATCCCAGCATCCCATATGGTCTCCCCTGCCTTCCAGGAGCAATTTCTGAGCATGGAGCCAGGAGTAACCCCTGAGCACTGCCGGCTGTGACCCAAAAACTACAAAAAAAAAAAGAAAGAAAAAAGAATTTGGAAATTGCGAGCAAAATACTTCAGTTATGTTCTTGAGATAAACTAGGTAATCACAGCTATCTTGGCCAAAAGCATATAAAGGTGCTCTGAAATAATAATGCAACAATATTAAAAGAGAAATATGACTCATTATAGAGTTGCAAATTAGCCACTTTATAGTAAAAAGCTGAAGAAATGATAAGGAACTTATTTACACAGTAATAATGTTTTCAAATTAAGCACATCTTCTTTGAAAAATAACTTTAGCTGATCTTTTTTTTAATGATTATTTATTAACACACTGTGGTTACAAAAATATTTGTAGTTGGATTTCAGTCCTCTCACCAGTGTAATATTTCCCCCAGCAATGTTTCTCATTTTCCTCCTCCCCCAATCCTTGCCTTTCCTTGAACCAGAAATTCTATTTCTCACTCTCACTAATTGTCACTCTAATTGTTAGTGTAGTTATTTCTCTAACTGTGCTCACCACTCTTTGTGGTAAGCTACATATCATGGGATGAACCTTCCAACCCTTTGTCTTGGGTATTATTACCAGGCTGTCTTTTATATTTCTTATATCTCATAGATAAGTCAAACTATCCCATATCTATCTCTCTCCCTCTGACTTATTTCACTCAGCATTAATAGTCTCCATATCCATTCATATATAGGCAAATTTCATCACTATTTTTATTTACACCTGCATAGTATTTCTTTGTACATATGTATCATTTATTCTTAGCCACTCATCTATTGGCAGGCACCTGTGTTATTCTGGCTATTGTAAATAGTGTTGCAACGAACTTTTTTTTTCAAAAAATATTCTTTTCATTATGATTTTGTGTTCCTAGAATATACACCTAGGAGTGTATTGCTGGATTATATAGATCAAATTCCAGTTTCTTGAGGAATATCCATATTATTTTTCAGAAATGCTGAACTAGACGGCATTCCCACAGCAGTAAATGAAAGTTCCTTTCTCCCAATATCCCAATAAGAAGAATATCTTCTTATTTGTTTTGATGTCTGTCAGTCACTGTGGTGTGGAATGATATCACATTGTTCTTTTAATTTGCATCTCCCTGATGGTTAGTGACGTGAAGTTTTTTTTGTTGTTGTTGTTGTTGTTTTTGCTTTGTTTTGTTTTTTGGGCCACACTCTGTGACACTTAGGGGTTACTCCTGGCTCTGTGCTCAGAATTTACTCCTGACTTGGGGGATCATATGGGACACCAGGAGATAGAATCACAGTCTGTCTTGGGCTAGCGCTCTAAGGCAGATGCCTTATGGCTTGCGTCACTTTCTGACCCCAATATGGAGCATTTTTTTAAAGTGCCTTTTGGACATCTGTATGTCTTCTTTGATAGGATGTCTGTTCATTTCTTCTCCCCATTTATTTTATAAGGTTAGATATTTTTTTCTTGTTAAAGGGTCTCTGTATATCTTCGATATTGTTCTCTTATCTGATGAGTATTGGGTGAATAGTTTCTCCCGTTCCGTGGGTGATCTTTTATCCTAGTCACTGTAGTCACTGTGTCCTTTGAAGTGCAGAAGCTTCTCAGTTTAATGTAATATTAAAATTTTAAAATAAACATGTATGGTTATGCACATAGTTGTGTAGAAATATTAGAAATATAAAATAAGGGACCGGAGAGATAGCATGAAAGTAAGGCATTTTGTCTTTCATGGAGAAGGTCATTGATTCGAATCCCAGCATCCCTTATGGTCCCCCGAGCCTTCCAGGAAAAAATTCTGAGCATGGAGCCAGGTGTAGCCCCTGAGCATTTCCAAGTGTGACCCAGAAACCAAAATATATATATATATATATAATAAATTTTAATAGACAGGTTGCTAGTTTCTTTTCTAGAATTTATTATTCAGAACACTAATCATTAGAAAGATTGATTTCAGGTTTGAAAAATTAGGAAATTTAGAAATTAAATATTTTATTTATTTTACTAGCACAAAACATTTCATGCATTTATATATAATGTTTATGACTATGGTACTTATCAAAGACTTTGAAGAATTTTAAAAATTAACTACACACATATTAAAAACTACACTATGAGAGCCAGGCTTTAGTTGGGATTAGGCAGATGATTTGACAGATAAAGTAAGGAGGAACATGATGGTGCTGGAGAGTCAGTACAGGTGTTAAGGTATTTGACACCTTATTCAATTCCAGCTCTGACACACCCTTATTCAATCCCAGCTCTGCCTATGCCCTCCTGACTATGTTCAGAATTGGTGCCTGAGCACATATCAAGGAGCAAGCCCTAAACACAAGAGAAGAAAAAGGGAAGGAAGGAAGGAAGGAAGGAAGGAAGAAAGGAAGGAAGGAAGGAAGGAAGGAAGGAAGGAAGGAAAGAGGGAGGGAAAGAAGGAAGCAAGGAAGGAAGGAACAGAGGACTCTATCCCATCATTGTATTTCTTATCAAATTCTTTACTTCTTCACTCCATATTTTTGCATTTATTTTTTCTACTTTCTATTCATATCCTCTCATCTCAGTATTGCAGTATTGTGCTGAATCAATCCAAATGTGTTTGCAGCTAGACTTCTGACTATTGGGCTGTTCCCAAAGTTTTGGCTGAAATATTTCAGCATGTCTCAATGTGCTCATGTATGAAAATGCTTCTAAGGTTTGTCTAGGAGAGGGATTTGCATGTTTTAGGGTGCTGAGATCTTGAACTTTCTAGGTATTACTAAGTTTCTCCCTAATATGGCTCCTTCAAAATTGTAGTCCAAACTGTTATTTGTCAAAGAAATAGTATATGTGACTTTATATTTCTCCAAATTCTCAATAAGCATTTGGTAATACCATATGTTAATCTTCTTTGGAATGTGATGGTTGTGAAAATACAACTTAAAAGTAACTTCAATCAAACTTTACTTGATTACTCCAAGTTTGATCATCTTTTCAAATTTAACGGCCATTTAGATATCTTCTCACATAAAGTGCTGTTTTTGTCTATTTTTAAATATTGGTTTATATGTCCCAGTGTTGCAAGTAGATTTCAGACATTCTGTGGAATTTTATTTTTGTCTATGAAGTCTTCTGGTGTGTTTCAGTTTGATATTAATGCATCAAATTTTATTAAACATTTTGTATGTATTTTGTGCTTTTACTGTTTGAGAATAAATGATATCACTTGAGGACTCAATGTCTCTCTGATATAAAAATAAGTTAACTATTTCTCTCATTCTGTATAAATTTTTAAATTGCCATGTATATATGTGTAAATTATAGTTATCTCTATGTTCTCAGTGTTGTGTTTGACTATATGCAATAAATATATTTTAAAATAAACATAGACTAATTTATAAAATAATTTTCCTGTAAACTCATATAAATAAAAAAAATTTTTTTTTGGTTTTTGGGTCACACCCGGCAGTGCTCAGGGGTTACTCCTGGCTCCATGCTCAGAAATTGCTCCTGGCAGGCACGGGGGACCATATGGGGCACCAGGATTCGAACTGATGACCTTTTGCATGAAAGGCAAACGCCTTACCTCCATGCTATCTCCCGGACCCCAGTTTATTTTTTAAATTGTTGTATATACCCCATAGTTTAAAACTTTTTAATTCTGAAAAAATAAAAATAAGAAATAAATTTTTTTCTAATTCTGTTCTACTTGTTTATCTATTTTTGTGTTGACACCAAAATCAATGTTCTGTCATTACATAGGCATTTATATCAAGCATTAGCTGAAATTTCTGTGATCACTTTGTTATCAAAGTCAGTATTGCCTAATTTTGAATATCTAAATCCTAAGAAAATTTCTAAATCACCTTAATAAATTAACTGAAATATATACACATATATGTATATATATATGCCATTGTTTATTTTAAGTCATTTTTTTAAAACACCGACGAGCTTGTTCACTATTCAAAGCTGAATTTTCTGCAATATCTTTCATAAATTCTACATAAATTCTTTCTCTGGTTCCAACTAGAATGACAACAGTGATCTAGATGAGACAGTTTCCTCCAGTTTCTGTTTTGACCTCAACCTCTAGCTTTCCAGGGTTGCACTCATTTTCTCTTTTATATTCTACTGCTTGACCCATGTTTGAAGTAGAACAGCTACAAGTCAGCTCTGTTCACTTCACTGTCCAGATCCTTGGGAAACAAATATGCCTCTATCCTAATAAATTCTGGGATGCAGGTTAATCTTAAATCATCCACTTCATTTAAATTCCTCCATCAAAGTACTTTGTCATCTTTTTGATCTTGTTATCTTGATTTCTGTTCAGAAGTTACACAGTGGACTTTATATTTTCAGAAAGAAAGATCATAAATCAGATTCTCTAGGTAATGTGACAGAAGACAATTTGGGGGGGGTCATTCTGTTATGCAGGATATATTTTCCTTATCAATCTACTTTATAGAAAGGGTGAGATATGCATATATGTTATTAAATTCTCATAATGTGAGCTTTAAAGACTCTACATTCCTATATTTACCTTTCAATCCCTTTCCATAGGCATACTATGAGAAAAAAAGTATTAAGAGGAACCAATAAACATATTCAAATTTATATGTAATTTTTAGTTGACATTTTAATGATTTTTCTGTCTGTTACAACATTCTTTTTAACTCCTAAATTTCTAATTTACAAAACTCTTGCAAAGCTGCAGCCCACACCCCTGCTGATTCATTGTATGTGGCCCTATTTCTCTAACTTCCCCTCAATGTGGACTGTTGCATGCTACCAGATTCAGCCTCAGAGAGACCCCACTCTCGAAGACACTATCAAATCCCTTAGTGCTGTAAACCATTTCTGAGATTCAATAAGACCGCTGAGTGGGACAAAAATATACCCTGGATCTTATTCCACCACAAGACTATCTCAAAAGACTTAATGGGAATTTCTTTATGTTTTGTATGTTTAATTCCTTAATAGTTATACCTCTGAGTGTGCTTATTTCCAAAAGTAAATGTAGCTGCCTCCATCCTTTTTTTTGTTTTTGCTTGTCTTGATTATGCTTAATATAAAATTCTAGAAGAAAAGTCTTGGTTGGAATAAAAGCTCAGGTCAAAACTAGAGCACAGAGATTGTATAGCTTGTCATTTTTACCCCCAAATATACTCACAATATAGTAGTGCATTGTTTCTTTTTTGCACAGGCACATAAAAATGGGAAAATGTTATGTATAGAAACAAGTCCTTAGCCACTAGGGATAAGAACCCAGAAATTTTCTAACAGATGGGAAACTTTTACCCTGAACATGGAGACTCAAATTAGACCTCATGTGATCAGACATCAACACTTCAACCCTGAACTCCAGATATCAACTTTAGAACTTGCACTGTCCCCAGGAATCCCAGCAGCACCAGGAATCAATTTCCCCCAGGGGAGTCTCTAATACCACTCCAGCACCAACTTGTGCCTGGGTAGGTTCATATGACATCTTAAAGACAAAGAAAGCGGGGCCCGCGAGTTAACATGGAGGTAGGGCATTTGCCTTTCATGCAGAAGGTCATCGGTTCGAATCCAGGTGCCCCATATGGTTCCCCCGTGCCTGCCAGGAGCAATTTCTGAGCATGGAGCTAGGAGTAACCCCTGAGCACTGCCGGGTTTGACCCAAAAACCAAAAAAAAAAAAAAAAAAAAGACAAAGAAAGCAATGATTGATCTTATAGCAGGATGCCATACCTCATTACTTAATAGTGAGATAAAAGACACTCCATCCTAGAATCTGTGCAAAAACCAAGATCTCTAATTATGGAAGTTTGACTTTTACAACAACAATTGAGCAGAACGTTTCCTGGCATCATAAAGAAGACTTTGGGGTTTGACAATGAACATATCTATAGTTTGTACTAGGTCTCATGAGAGCATGCATCATTGGTCTCATGACAGCATACACCCTGTATCTCTTAGGCCAAGGGTATTCTCTTTCTAGTTTCCCCAAAAATTACTTTGCCTATGAAAAAAATAAAAAACAATAACTTGCCATATTAGCCCCCCTTTTTCTTTTTATATTTATATTTTCCAGACAGGGACTCTTGCCAGTTTTTTATTTAGCAGAACGATAGAATAAGAATCATCTTGTTCTACCTGATACCTCTGTCTTCCTACAAATTAAGAAATGAAGTGGATAGTACAAGGGGCAAAGTGGTCTCATGAGCATTGAGTGGAAATAAAAAAATGATTAGATTTAAATATTCAACCCAAATTCAATGACAACAGAATCAAGAGACCTACATTGTAACAAGCAATACACAAAAAAGGACCTGCTACACTCATGGACCAGGGTCTAGGGGTAGAGTTATGGAATATATTATGGGAAGAGGGGAGGATGGATGGAGATCAACACTGGTGGTGAGAGTTGTCCTAATTCACTATGATATTTACCTTAAATATAACTGTAAAAGATTTTTGGTTCACATTGGTTTCAATATAAATGATTAAAAATCTTGCAAAACCCTCAAATTTTCTTTCGTTTTTTTTTTTTTTTTTTTTTTTTTTTTTTAGTTTTTGAGCCACACCTGGTGACGCTCAGGGGTTACTCCTGGCTATTTGCTCAGAAGTCGCTCCTGGCAGGCACGGGGAACCATATGTGGAACCAGGGGATCGAACCGCGGTCCGTCCTAGGTTAGCACAGGCACCTTATCTCCAGCGCCACCGCCCGGCCCCCAAACCCTCAAATTTTCATTGCATTTTTGCGAATTTTCATTTTGTATACATACACACATAAATGGCTGCACATTTAGTCATTGTAAATATCTTTCTTTTCTCAATTATAAGCATTTAGCAGAATTAAAA
>PVKC010000779.1:45222-59320 GCA_004027635.1 Crocidura indochinensis
GTTGTATGGAGGGCCGCAAAAGGCCCCTGGGCCATGAGTTTGACACCCCTGCCAGTGAGTCTGTGCATAGAATTGGGAAGAAACACTTTGTGTGTACTTCCTCACCATACCAGGATTTCATTTTCCTTACGGTGGTTACAATAGTGGTCACCTCCAACGAAACACAATAGTCACAAACTGCATGGCAAGACACTGACCTTTGCTATCTGCTGTGACAAATTAGAATCCCTTACATAAAGAGGACCAAAGCTTAGCATTTGGGGGCGGTTTCTCAAACATATTCTAGAATTATGCTTCACAATCTTGATACATAGTTATATTGTGTTTCAACTTTTAAAACTGTGTGTGTTTCTAGGGTATTGCAGTGTTATTTACACTAGTCAGACTCAGGAAACAACCAAGATGCCCTTCAACAGATGAATGACTAAAGAAACTGGGGTACATATACTCAATGGAATATTATACAGCCATCAGGAGAGATAAAGTCATGACATTTTCCTATACGTGGATGTACATGAAAACTATTATGCTGAGTGAAATAAGTCAGAGGGCAATACATAGACACAGAATAGTATAACTAATCTGTGGGTTTTAAGAAAAATTAAACACCTTATTGTAATAAGGCCCAGAGACAATAGAGTTAAGGGCTGGGAGGGCCAGAAGGACTGGTTCACAATTTGAAGCTCACCACAAAGATGGTGAACACTGTTAGGGTAATAACTACACTAACTAGCATGACAATGTTAAAGAATAAGAGAGGTAGACTGCTGTAGGGGATACAGGCAGTGCTGGGGAGAGGGATATTGGTGGTGGAAATGTACTGGTGAAGGGGGGTATTCTGTTTATGACTTAAACTCAACTACCAACATGCTTGTAATCAAGGTGTTCAATAAAAATTTATATCTAAAAAAAGTAGATAATCCAGTGAACATTTATTAAGCACCTGATGTGACAGTTACATGGAGGTGAATGCCACATCAGAAGGGATGTGGGGGGGAGGGGCATTTTCAATGGCAAGAGAAGCTGACACTCTGGTGTTGAAAAGTTGTCCCCATGAAACCCCATCATTGACAATACTGTAAATAATGTTTATAACGTGGAATTAAAGGAATTTTTATACATACACATTGTGAATATAAAATAATAAAACTGCATATATACATTTATATGTGTGTATATGTATATACACATATATTAGAGTTATAAAAATATAAATCTTTACCTTAGTTTTATTCACTTTTTTCAGTAACTTATGAAGGTAAGGTACTGGAGAAACAAAAACAATATCTCTCAAAACTAAAGACATAATGCTAAAATTTCAAGCTGACTATGGAGTGAACAGGTTTTCTACTCTCAGTTATTTTATTTTTATTTATACTCAGTATTAGACTTTTGTATCATGGCACATTGCTAACCTATAAACAGCACCATAGTATAACTATAATTAGTTTCACAACATGGAAAAGGAACATTTTAAGGCAAATGCAAAGGTTGTATTCATGATTATAGAACAAAACAGAACAAGCCAAAATAAAGCAACGAGATTTTTTTAAGGCTTGTTCATTCTTTGTAATGCAAACTACAAAAGTCTATACATAACCAATAGAACATGGTCCCTTTCATCTACATTTGTCTCTATTTGTAAGAAAGGGTGAGGTCCAGACAGTCATGTAATTTCTTTTATGCAGACACTTTTTCAGAGCCTTTTTCAGTAGAGCTTTAATAAGTACTCTGTAGATCGATGGACATGGTTGATTATATGCTAGAGGAGGAGGAGAAAGAAAGGCCACTAGCATTTCCTTCTAATTCCTATTAATTTTCCTAGTGCAAGTGATGAGCTATTTATCAGTGGGACTGTATCTCACATACAAAGTGGTACAAGGTCCCTTAAGTATTTTTATAGGCAACTTTTCATTTACATTATATATAAAGTATTAATAATTACACATTATTTTCATTTCAGGAATATTCATAGTGTCACACATATCATAATTAAGACTATTTCTGAAAATAATGATCTAATATAAAAATTATTATGTCATCCTAATAAACACCTACTTCCTTGTTTCTCTAAAGACACCCATGATCAAATGGTCTGTTTTTCATTTTCATCTTTGTTAGAGAAGCATGTATATGCTTTTGCTATGTATGTGTTTTTGTTGAGATGAGAGATACTGGAAACTAACACACACTTAAACAAAATATAAATATAGAGACAAGCTGGAGGGATTATAGAACTTGTAGAGTGATTGACTTGCTCTTTCTAGGTCCAGGTTTGATTCCTGGTATTCTGTTCCCACTATCCCACTAGGAGTGATCCCTTATTACACAGCCAAGATTAAGTCCTGATCATTGCTAGATGTTGCCCCAAAACAAAACAAAGAAACAAAAATGGAATATAGACAAGCATAATTATGTGATAAATGTTGGGGTGGGAGAGCACAGTTAATTTAAATAGTATTGGTATTTAAGCTAGATCCTCAGAGCCATGTACATATTCGGAAAAAGAACAAGGGTAATATGAAGAGTAAGTGTGGATCTTAGTATGTTTGAGGAAAATATAGACTGTAATTGAAATGCTGAGTCCTGAAGAGGAAGATAATACCTGAGGTCAGGAGAATCAGGGTTCAGATAATCAAAATATTTTTTTATTTTTTGGAGGGTTTTGGCAACACCCGGTGATGCACAGGGGTTACTCCTGGTTATGCACTCAGAAATCACTCTTGGCTTGGAGGACCATATGAAACACCAGTGGATAGAACCACGGTCTATCCTAGCTAGTGCACGCAAGGCAGATGCCTTATTGCTTGTGACACCACTCTAAGTTATTATAAGACATTTGGACATTAGTCTCATAAATATGGATTAATTATGTTTTAAAAATAAATGAATATGCATGTTGAAAAATAGTATGGGAAATATATGGGTGTCTAAAATAATATTGTATTTGACCTACAAAATTATATATGTGAACATTACAACCAATATTCATATTATAATTGTACATCATTGATAACTAGTATGTTTCCATGAGGTGGGGTGGAAGTAAGAGAACTATTTTTATTATATAGAGCAGATGTGCTTCTTTTTCTGTTATGTCATAGCCTAACATAGAGATATCTATCATTATGTTCTAAAATCTTTCTTATGACTTAAAATTAATTGTAATCCCTCCGTTGCCCTATTACCATGAAATTAAAAAAAATAATTTTAGTAAAGTAAACATGGATGGAACAATTGACTGAAAATGTGAAGTTAATTATTCCATTCTATTTAATAATTGACACTTAAAGTTGAACTGGTTCAATACAGCAATATAACTCATACGGATTTAGGTACTAGCAAGTTGACTATAGTACAGCATATGTTATCTAAGCATAATTTATCAATTCCCAAAAAATAGTACTGTCATAAAGATATCAGTTTTCTACTCAGATTCTTTCAAGGCATTAAGATTAAGAAATAGAATTTACTATCAGTATAGCATTTAAGATTCCCACATTGACAGGATGTACAAGTTTCTGCCTATTTATGTTTGTAAATTTTTCCTATATTTTTTGCAACTTTTATTTTATTCACCTATCTGCTCAATGCTTATGTGTCCTTTGAAATTAAGACCATATGTTGACTTTTCTTTTTCCAAGTCTCCCAAAAGGATTTAGTTACAATGTGCATTTCAATGACCTAAAATTCACTAAAACATTTAGCATTGTTTTATAAGTTCTTTCTTACAAGCACCGTAATAAAAATAATATTCCCTACTTAACAAGCATTTTAAATGACATATTTTGGAATATATATATATAGTGGTATTTAAATTTTAAGTAGTATTAGCTATTAATACAACTATTAATAGTTGTATTAACTATTAAGTCCTAACGATGTGGACTGTGGTGAGACCTGTCTCTGCCCAGCCTGGTGCCTGCAGCCCCTTCAGCCAGCGGGTCTGAAGGTATCAGGGTAATGACAAAGAAATGATCCACAGGCAGTCAGTTGAAGTTTCAGGAGACATCAGTTTTATTACAAAATCCTAATCGCCATGTGCATATTTTTCACATGGCCTCTCATTAAAAATAAGGCCTCTTTTCTGCTGCTCAGCATCCATCCTGTGAGGAACTCTCCTTGCTGCATCTGCCTCTCCCCTCCCCACAGGAAACCCCTTAATTACCAACCATCAAGGTGAGGTAGTCAGGAAGTTGGGAGAGAGGTAGTACTATACCAATGACAAACATTGCAGAAATTAAATAAAGGGAATGAATGAGTAAAATGACTTGATAAGTTACTGCCAACCAACATTCCTGCCTTATTTTGATTCATTCCCCAAATGAGATGTATGCAATACTATAGAGATAAATCAATCTCCAAAAGGGTTAGACATTTTATTTTTCTCTTTGTTCATGCATCTATTTGTCACCTACTATGAACAAGAAAATCTGTTAAAATTTACACATCTCCTAAAATCTATCCAAAAAAAAGTCACTTCTCTAGGAAGCCTTTCCAAAAATTCAAATCAAAGAACCACCTTTTGGTTTTACTTCATATTTTATCTGTGCTTCTTTTTTCTTTCTTATTTCTTTCTATATACTGATTCTTTGAATTTATAACTGCACAAAGGTTTGTTTCTGGAATTATAAACTATTTAATTTCTGTATGATTTTATTTATACTATTCATTTATCAGTAAAACTCATAAGCATATGTTTTACAATGTTATAACTGAAGTACTCAATAGAATTACCCAGAATACATAAATTATACTGCACTTATTTCAAAATAAATTACTAAAACTATATTTGGTAAAGCTTTATAATCCCCAGAAAAATGATTTGTTATACTAGGAACTTGTTAATTTTTCCCAAGGCTTTTCTTTTACTTCCAATTTGTTTTACTCTAGAAGTGTGTAGGTGTGAAGTCATGTGAATTATTTCCAACATGCCAGGCAAGTCCCTTATCCACTAGTACTCTGGGTCTGCCCACCCTCACCTCTATGTGTCTTCTTTAGAATGATTCAATGATATATATAAATATAATGCACTAACCGATTGCACTACTGGGACTCCTGCTTCGATTATATATTTATTGAAAGTTAGCTTTCCTACATTTCCAGACTTAGAAAAAATACTGTAAAATGAGTCTGATACTGTTTTAGTACTAACAGTAGATATTTATCTGAGTTAATCTAATAGTAATAACAAAAAATGCTGTTCTCTTCACAATGCATAAGAAAATGAATATATTTTTACTGATATATGTATGAGTTACAAAAACTCCTTAACCCTAAAGAAAAGGAGGCTTATTGTACTCCTATTCATTTAAAAATGGAAATGAAAAGAATGGCTCACTTAATATTACCCACTTTTTGACACATGATAAGTTAATACCAGGTTGAATGATGGAAGATTATTCTAAAGAAATTTGAAATCACAGATGAACTAAGGTGGCTGGAATTCAGTGCAATGAATTGAGCTTTCTCTGCAGACTTAGCCTATTATTTTATCACTGATGAATTCATCTGTCAAATATCAAAACTGGAGAATAGAACTAAGATGCATCTTCTTTTGCTCAAACTTTCCATTAGTTTCTACAAATTAAAAGTGTTATTCTGATATAATGATCCTGTACAGGACATATTAAAGACTATTCAATCATAAAAGGTTATCTTTGAAAATAGTCACATTTTAGCAAAACCTTTTCTTTCATAGTGAATAGATAAATTTCTTTTAAATGCAGAAACATAATATTATTTGTAAACACACAAACACAGATGAGCATGATAAATACAATAGTATGATTTCACAATATAGGCCACAGAAAAATGTTGAATCATTGAGTTTGAGAAAAATTAGAAGTTCACAGTGAATTAAATTAAACTATGAATTTTGTATATATATTTTTTTCTTCTGAAAAGATTCTTTTTTTTTTTGGTTTTTGGGCCACACCCAGTGACGCTCAGGGGTTACTCCTGGCTATTCGCTCAGAAGTCGCTCCTGGCAGACACGGGGGACCATATGGGGAACCGGGGGATTTACCGTGGTCCGTCCTAGGTTAGCGCAGGCACCTTATCTCCAGCGCCACCGCTCAGCCCCCTGAAAAGATTCTTTTAGAAAAGAATCTATTAAAGATTATTGCACCTGTGAATGAGCTTTGAATTACCTTTTCTTCTGTCAAAGCTCATTTATCAACTTGACAATGTGAGTCTCTAAAAGCAAATAAGGGCATAAAAGGGCCCTGCACTCTGGCCTTGGCAGAATTAAGCTTCTTTTCCTCAAGGGAAAAAGTATTTTAGAGACAGTTGTAATATTTTGCACAAACACAGCAAACACTACATAAAATTTCTTTTTCAGAGAATATTATAAATTGACATCATTCCAAAGGTCCCTAATTTTCAAATGTGTTTTACAAATAATGCACTTGTCCATTTCTATAAATTTATTGTACTGATCATGTACTCCTGTGTAAAGATACACCCAAGATTGAAACCAGTATTTCATATACCAAAGCATAAAATACTTGTGCTCAACCACTTTGCTTTCCTATCAACCTCTAATATACATAGATTAAAAATACAAGGATGAATCTGGGATTGGAAAAGAGCTCCTACTTTTCTGCCAGATAGCTCTGAATAAGTTTTTTTTTGATATCTTATAATGAATCTGATTGTCTTTTAATATTATCATAGGGAAAAATTATTTTACATAGTTTATAAAATGTTTTTTATAGACTACTCTGAATTATAGATCCCGAAGCCTGTTTATTATAATGATAATTTTGTTTATAGAACAATATGGTTTACTTGATTAAATGCTACATATAGACATTCAATATCTAGACACAAATGCCTGTGTTTTGTTAACTGATGTCCTTGGGAACATTTCTATATAAGTTGAACAACTTCTTTTTCACTAATGGAGTGGAACATCATAGAGAGAATTCTATTAAACAAAAAGTCAGTCTTATTATTTCATCTTGCTGGATCAATGATTCTAAAAACATTATCTAACCAGTCAAAAAATTAATTGTCAGATGTCTATGTATGTAATTTTGACCCTTATTTTAAAAAATAGAATAGAAAAAAATTGAATGCAAATGTGTGTCTACTTGTTAATATTACAGATGAATTAAGTTCTGTGACTACCTCTGTTAAAAGTTGATGACAAAAATTGTTTGTATACATATCTGCATCTTTTGTACTTTTCATAAGTCACTTCAGCCATTTTCTTCCTCAGTGAAACAAAGGAACAAACATTCCATTTAAGATCAGGCTATTACCATTTTCAATTAAAGTATGGCTCCATAAGTACATTTCCATAATTAAAGTAAAATTATTCACCTTGAATATCAAGAATGAAATAAAAATGGACTTTAAAATAATTACTGAATCAAATTTCAATATTGAAGAATGTTAAATCTCAGAAATAAGGTTTGAGATGATATTTGAACTAGGAGTGAAACTGATGAAAACTTGAAAAAAGTTTAGATAAACCTATGTATTTTGATTGTTTGCTTATTTGTTCTTGCTTAGGGCCACATCTGGCTGTACTTAGGGCTTATTCCAGTCTCTGTGCCCCGAGATTGTTCCAGATGGGCTCAATGTACTCTATGGGGATCACTCACTCCTAGTTGATCACTCCTGGCAACATGGGGGAAATATGGCTCCAGGAAAAATATGATTTATGGACATGTGGTTTAAGAAAAATGCCTCATCTTTTATTCATAGAAAAGATTTAACTTTTTCTGTTGTTTTGTTTTAGCAGGGGTCACACCCAGCAGTGCTGAGGGCTTATTTCTAGCTCTATACTCATGAATTATCAGACTTTGTTTATTGCTAACAACTCAAGAGTTCTACCCACTGTACATTCATTTGGGACCCCAGAAATGATTTGCCTTTTATCAAAACATTGATAAAATTACCTAATTTATTTACATTTATGCAATTATCTTTATCCAATAGTATAATTGCAAAGGAATGAAAAACATTAAATATCATTCTAAAAACCTGAATGTATCAAATATTAGTTTTAGTTCCCATAATGTTTCTAGCAACATATAAGCTTACGTATATGTCTTCATTTTGGGCTTTCTTTGCTAGTTTCTAGGCTAACAATCCATAACATTGTCAGCAAAAATACCTTACATTCCATGCACACAAAAAAACATTTCTCAAATGGCATGTGAGGCATAAGGTACAATAAAGAGGAATTGAATGGGGTATCTGAGGTATGGATGGCACAAGATATAGCAAGTCCTTCCTACATTATCATTTGTGAAAGGAAGAGTAACATCTCTTACAATTGGCAAAGGACAGCAGTATGGTTGAATTAAATGCCCTCTTTAAGACTAGTGCTTTTAATTCCTAAAAATAAAATCATAGGGGAAGGAACAATAGAGGGACTTAAAGGGTTTTTATACTACAGGTTGAGTATTTAACCCTGGCATAATAAATATTTCAAGATGGAAATATACAAACACATTTCAACACATACATGCACACAGACATTAAGAGGTTTGACATAATTAACATATATATTTTTTCTTATCCCACCGTTTCTGGGACAAAGTCAAGGAATATCTGGAAGCATATTCCAAAACAAATGTTATTCTCTGAATTACATGCCTTATGTCTATTCTTGAAATAGTTACATGGCCAGTGTAATTATGGCTTATATGAGTCATGGAGGATGCTCAAGACACTGTTCATTCTATTTATACTCCATTCCTGGAACAAATATCCAAAAGTTAAGGAAACAATGACAAAGAATTATGTCAGGTGGAGATCAATGTCTACAAGCTTTCTCCTTAAAACTCAAACTACACATAAAGATCCCGGCAGACAGGTTAGGAGGACCTCCTGCCTCCTAAAAGTTATCAGTAGTTATAAAGGGACATGCAGATAGGTCACAGCACTGTTTGAGGTCTGACCTTGCAGGGATATTATAGAGAATTGGATCCTACTGAGAAATTTGGCCATAGCAATTTTCTCTACAGCAGAATAATGCACTTCACAGGAGAAGTGTCAGATTATTGAATTCTTTGTGCTGAAAGATAGTTTGTACAGGGTGTATATATTGGATCCTACCAGCAAAATACAGTTCCTATACGTTTATTTGACCTGTAATTTACAAGTCAATTTTTGAATGAGTTTTTTTTTATAAAGCAGGAACAAATTAATTCATCATCACTTATTTTTTCTAGTGTTTTAGTTATTAGAACTAAAGGAAAGAACAAAGATCTAAATTATGAAGAGAATAGTTTCAAAATTTAAAAAGATAAGCTACTGTTTGGTTATGACAAATACAGCTTTTTTTTTTTTTTTTTTTTTTGGTTTTTGGGCCACACCCAGTGACGCTCAGGGGTTACTCCTGGCTACGTGCTCAGAAGTCGCTCCTGGCAGGCACGGGGGATCATATGGGAACCGGGGGATCGAACCGTAGTCCTTCGTAAGCAAGGCAGCAGGCACCTTACCTCCTGCACCATCTCCCGGCTCCCGACAAATATAGCTTTATTAGACTTGAATGTCTTTGTTTTCACAATCTATATAAGTAAGTTCATGCAGACTGCCTGCCACTAACTCAAAATCCATGCAGAGAAGAGACAACACATAAAAAGATGAAAACAAACATATCTCTAAGAGATAGAGAACATATATTACAAATAAACTTTGTTTATATGAGAAGAAAAGTTTAAACAAAATATTTCTTCCCAAGTGAGAAGGGAAAGTTATTTTGCTGTTCTTATCACTTCATACATAGCTCTATTTATCTTTAACAGTCTCTTCCTATGTGCTCTCTATCAAGGTTTTTTGCAGATCTTAAATAAAATCATTCATTTTGATAAAAAGTTTTTTTAGATTTGAAAGTTATAAATTGACAGATTAAACTAATTTGGGAAGTAAAATGATTATCTTACCCACTTAAATGTAAATGTGCATTGATATTCTGTCTGGTTTCTTTATAAAGTTTCATTTTATCTTTTGATTACAAATTCTCCTTTACATTCGATCACTTTTACAGCTGTTGATTGTGTGTTCAGTTCTCTAATAGTTGCAAGGGCCTTTGGCATTACAACTAATACTGTCTTTATTTTTAAAGAAGTAGATTCTCAAAGGTTTTATGCCTTTCCTCATAAGGCAGGTAAGCAGAAATCTCAGACTTAAATACTTATTTTTCTAATTACAATTCAGTATATTTAATCTTAGAGTTGAAATTCACTGAGTCTGACTTTAAGGTACATCTCCATTTTTGAAATAGGTTTAATGAATTCAAATAGTGGTTATATACCCTTTTTGTTCTTTCAAAAACACCTCAGGCACTTGTCCTGGATCTAGATTACTCTGAACAGGAACTGGGAGACAGATCTAAATTTTCTATATTTTTGAACATGCTTCAGAGATAAATTATTGTGCAGCAGATTTCGAAAGCATGCATTTCTTCCAGGTCTTTAACAGATAAGGCAAATTTTTGTCGATGAGAAGAATAAAAACTAAGCTTTAATTTTCATATCAACTCTTTTTTTGTTCTGCCTGGATCAACTGCTAGATGCTGTGCAGATCAGTTGTTCCTTGGAATTGCATGATTTCTGTTTTAGTTTTCTTGCATTACCTTTTAACATTTTTTTAAGATTGTAAACAGAATAAATTTTTTTGTTTTGATAAAAAATGTTCTTGAAACACTACCCGATGTCTATAATTATATTTGCTAAAGGAACTTGAAGGGGAAATATACATTTATGAAATGATATTTCATATTAAGATTGTACCCTCCATATGGAAAATATAGCTGTGTTTTAAATATTATTTTTTGGTCTGCCCAGACTTATTGTGTCCTTTTCATTACAGAATTTTATGTCAGGCCCCTAAAGAATAACATAACATAATTCAGAATTACACAGAATAGGTTAATCAATTCCATTATAAGGTGTTTGACATTATTTAAATAATTGGGCATCTTTGGTGAGTGAAAATGTGTAATAATAACCACTGAACAAATTTTACACTAAAAT
This sequence comes from Crocidura indochinensis, assembly GCA_004027635.1. NCBI lineage: Eukaryota > Metazoa > Chordata > Mammalia > Eulipotyphla > Soricidae > Crocidura > Crocidura indochinensis. The sequence goes on from PVKC010000779.1 coordinate 56,220, forward strand.
CCTCACTGTTTATAGTCCTACATTTTGGATAAAACTTTAAAATTTTTAAGTTATTTAAATTCTTATTACTATTTAGACATAAAATCAGATTATGCTTTTATTCTCTCATCTTGTGATGACTTTGAGTACATAATTCTTTATGTAAAAGATCATTAATAATGAACTATCAGATAATTTTATAAGACTCATTATTTAAGCTGGATTAGCTCTAAACCCTTCATTTAATATTGGAGAAATAGAGTATTGCCTAATCATTATTAGGAATCATTTCCTAGCTTTTCAATTTTTGGAGGGGCCACATCCAGTGATGTTCAGGGGTTACTTCTGGCAATGTGCTCAGAAATCACTCCTTGCTTATGGGACCATATAGCATGCCAGGTTCGTCCTAGGCTAGCCCCGGTAAGGCAAATGCCTTACCACTCCACTCCACTGCTCTGTCTCCCTAACTTTGTAATTCTTAAAAACAAACAAACAAACAAAAACCATTGCTATACAATCTCAAGTGGAGTTTTTATTTATTTTGTTATTTATTTTTATATAGTTGTTGCCTGAGTATTGATTAATGAAAGATGAGTCTATCATAGAACTTGATGATGTTCCCTGCTGGTGGACTAGATACACATTCATGTATGAGACATTAAACTTAAAGAACCATTAAGGGAAATGTGCCAAACTCACAAAGTCTACGATTTAATTAGCACATACTATGCATCTTCCTTTTTTAGCCACCATCTCAGCAAAACTCATTTTCTACATGGAAGTTGTATTGCACATTGAAAAGCTCCTGGTATTAGTATGTGTTTTTCGGGTTTAACTGAATTTCTTGGGGAACCAATTTCTATTAATTTCATAATGAGCCCTGCGAGGTAATAATACCTGTCAGCTCTACCTTAATAGAAATCTTCAATTTTCTTGAGATAAGGATCTGAAGAAACTCAAATACAGAAGAGAAGGTGAATTGCCTAGTCAAAATGACAGACCTTAACAACGTATTGTTCAAGGCATGCAGATTCATTTAGTCATGATTTGTTAAAGGTCAGTCATGTGCCTGAGGTTATCTCTAGTGGTGCATATTTTTTCTATAGTTTTAGTCAGGGAACCAACAAGACTGTCTGTTACATTTCCTTTTCCTTTTCTGGATACATGCTTTGTAATCGAAGAAGCATTAATTTTGCCATAAATGTGATCTCTTAGCAACAGGTAAGTGAAGGAAAAGAAAGTTGAAAATTGCAGGCCTGACTCCAAACTGCAAAGTGAAGACAATTTTCAGTAAAGTCCATTTAATTTACAATCTCTTTTCTGCCTCTCAGACAGCCTTACCACTAAGCACTGCTATTAAATTGCTGATCATTCCACCTCACCGAAGAATTGCTCTCCTGTTTGTTACAATGACTCAGACCCAAGTACACTAGACCAAAGCTGCCATATGGATCTTGTATTTATTGCAATATGCAGAGTGGAAGGATGAGAATAAGTCAAATGTCTAGTATTCCTGTAGTGCCAGAAGAAAATAATAGCAGAGAAGGTTTACACAGCATTTCTCAGAGGGGTGTCTTACTTCCTCAAATAAGCATCACGGGGATTGTGAACTCTATTACTACTCCATTTGGCAAACAAAATTCTAACTTACAAAAAAAAAAACTCACTTGAAGTTACAAGCAAAACGTATTTAACTTAATGACAATGGAAGTTATTTAAGCTATTACAATTTTCGAAGAAAATTGCTATGGAATAGCATGCAAAGTAAATTTCAATTCTGTGAGTATGTGTGTGTTATGTATTTCATTGTATTTCAATCAACAAGATTTACTGCTCTTTTATTTTGTTTTGTTTTGTTTTTTAGTTTTTGATTGAAACCAGGCATTGCTGGGGTGGCGTATGGAGTTCTTGACTATGCACTCAAAATTACTGCCAGTGATGCTTAGAGTATAGAATGTGAGGAATTGAATTTGTGACAGCCAAACTCAAGACAGTGTCCTACTTGTTTTACTAGAGTTCTAGAATTGGTATGATGAAATCTTTTTTTTTTTTTTTTTTGGTTTTTGGGTCACACCCGGCAGTGCTCAGGGGTTACTCCTGGCTCCATGCTCAGAAATTGCTCCTGGCAGGCACGGGGGACCATATGGGGCACCGGGATTCGAACCGATGACCTTTTGCATGAAAGGCAAATGCCTTGCCTCCATGCTATCTCCTGGGCCCTGATATGATGAAATCTTAACACAGGACCCAACAAGCCAAAGACTTAATTTGGAAATGAGTTTCTTTCCAATGAAATTCGTTAACATGTACCTGATCCAATGTGACTTAGATCTTAAATTAAAAGGGAAGATAATGGAATACCAATAACACATAGAATGAATATTGTGAGGTGATTAAGGTAGGCTGAAGCAATGTAGCTGAAAAACCAAGAAAATGAAAATCACTCAACAACTAGATGCTAGGAAGAAGGAAGGGTTCTATTTAAAATTTGGATGAGTATGTGACCAAGGCAAAATTCAGAGTGTAATAATTTAGTCTACAAGATGACAGAAAATAAACATTCTGCCATATTATCAGTAAGTGTATGATACCCTTAGGCAGTCCTAAAAACATTGTACATTTTTTCTTTGTGTTTTTGGGGGGTCATACTGGGCAGTATTCAGGGGTTACTCCTGGTTCTACACTCAGAAATTACTCCTGGCAAGCTTGGGGGACCATATGGGATGATGGGATTTGAACCACTGTCCTTCTGCATGCAAGGCAAATGCCTTACCTCCATGCTATCTCTCTGGATCTGGATGATGACTTTAAAATGCATGCACTATACAACTTCAAGCAATATAGCTTGGGAGTCAAAAAGCAAGCTGCAGAAAAGCCCTCTGCATTCCTATGTTTACGCAGCACTATTCACTCTAGCCAGAATCTATAAATAATTCAAGTGCCCAAGAACAGATGAGTGGATAAAGAAACTATGGTGCATCTACATAATGGAATACTGTTATGTTGCATCTACATAATGAAATACTGTCATGAAAAATGAAGTCATGAAATTTGTGTATACCTGAATATGGTGAGTGAAATGAGTCAGAGGCAGAAAAATAGACATAATATGATCACATTCA